>OX438777.1:19333417-19578417 GCA_949316455.1 Acleris holmiana
TGCGAGATCAGTTGCCAAAACGTCCATTAAAAAAAGAATGCGGAATTATTAATCTTGATAGTTCCCGGAATTCTGGCACTCATTGGGTAGCCTATGCAAAATTTAATAATTATATCGAATATTTCGACAGTTATGGTAATTTAAAACCACCTGAAGAATTTTTAAAATATGTTGGCTTAAATATTTTTTATAATTACGTTAACAAGCAAAAAACTCATCCTTTCATTTGCGGCCACTTGTGTATAGACTTTTTAAACTCATTTTGGGATCTTCATAAATAGCTTACACTTTCAAAAAACATTTTAGTCAATAACAATGTCTATTACATTCACAATCACTGGAAATGAATCCATTCTTCGATCAGAATTAAATACTCATTTAATATTAGAAGACGATTACGAGTGCGGCTTACTGTATTTTTCAACATTTAATTCAATACCTAATATTACTGACAGCAACAATGTATTCGCTTACGGTAAACAGAAGGATATTAAAATTCCTTGCGGCGCATATGACCTGTCTGATTTATATGAATATTTAAAAAGTAATATGAACAATTGTCAGTTTAAAATCGTTCCTAACAACAATACTTCTAAATGTTCAATTTTTTGCAGCGAACCGATTAATTTTAAGGTAAAAAATAGTGTAGGTGCATTATTAGGGTTCTCAGAGATGTTGGATCCAAATAAATGGCATGAATCAGTCAACCCTGTATGCATTATTGCTGCGTCTGTGATACGGATCGAATGTGATCTTGTCCAAGGTTCCTATACGAACGGTTTGCCTACACATATAATTCATGAATTCGTGCTTAACAGTCCGCCCGGATATCAAGTAATTGAAGTACCTAAAAATATAATATATTTTCCTCTAAAGAAGAAACATATTTCGTCAATTACGGTGAAAATATTAGATATACAGGGAAATCTAATTAATTTTAATAACGAAAATATTAATATAAGTCTTCACTTGCGAAAGTCAAAATGATAATTTTTAACGATGATATCTGTAACAAAATACAAAGACAAAGTCGTTCTAACTCCACTGTCAAGCGCAACGTCAGACGAACTAGACGCAAAAAGGTTGTAGCAATAACAAAAAGTAATAAAGAGTTTCTTCGCGCTCTTGGATTAAAAATATGAGCATCCTCCATATAACCGACGATCCGCAATTCGACAATTCAATTGAAAGTTATGAAATCCATACTTATAACCCATACAATAACAGTTATAATGAAAATGATGAAATACGAATACCTATCCATCAGCAAGATATATACGTATTACCTTCAGCTAGCGCGTTATACATAGAAGGATATTTTTCTATAACAGCTAAAGACGTGAGTGGTGTAAAAAAAGTGAAAAATGTTAAGTTGACAAATAACGCTATATCATTTCTTTTTCAAGATATTAGATATGAAATGAATGGGATTGAAATAGATCGAATTAGAAATGTTGGAATCACTACTACAATGAAATCTTTAGTCTCAATGAATGGTGGAGAAAGTAAAGCTGCTGCAATGTGGGGTTGGAACGTGGACGGATTTGATGATCACAGTGGAAGATTTAGTATTCTTTTACCACTTAATAAACTATTAGGTTTTGCGGAGGATTACAAGAAAATAGTTATTAATAGTAAACATGAACTAATACTAAATAGAAGTAGTACAAATCTTAATGGTGTTGTAACCGAAAAAGATGATTCAGTGGAAGTTAAGGTAAATAAAGTTCAATGGCGCATGCCGCATGTTAAAGTTTCAGATCATCAAAGGCTTGCATTGCTTAAACATTTAGAAAAAGATAAACCTATGCAAATAGCGTTTAGAAATTGGGATTTATATGAATATCCATTATTACCAAAAACAACCAAACATACATGGTCTATAAAAACCACTTCGCAACTAGAAAAGCCTCGATATGTAATTTTTGGATTGCAAACTAATAGAAAAAATAACAAATTAAACGATAGCGCTGTATTTGATCATTGTAATCTTAAAAATGTGACTTTATTTTTAAATTCATACTATTATCCATACGATAGTCTTAACTTGAAATTTGATGAGTACAAATACAGTATATTATACGATATGTATGCGAGATTTCGTCAGTCGTATTATAACCTTCCTATAGATCCGCTGCTTGATCTTATACAATTTAAGGAAAAAGCTCCATTATATGTGATTGATTGTTCGAGGCAAAATGAGCATTTAAAAACTGGACCTGTTGACGTTCGTTTAGAAATCGAAACAGAAAAGGATTTGCCGGATAACACTAGTGCTTACTGTTTGATTATTAACGATCGTTTGGTGGAGTACAGACCTTTGAGTAATATTGTTAGAAAGTTGACATGATGTCGACAGCAATAGTTGATGTGCAGGGGTTTAAAACGGACAACAATTCATTCATTGTCAAAGAAGTTGCAATAGCTGTTAATGAACAATTACTACACCTACTTATTCTACCACCTTGCCCACTGCACAATCTCTCTCCAACCGAACGTAAACAAGTATCGTGGATACAGAGAAACAGAAAAATTAATTGGAATGATGGATTTATACCTTACGAAAAATATTTAATGTATATCCAAGAGTTTCTGATTGATAAGACGATTTTATGTAAGGGTCTGGAAAAAGTTACCTGGCTTAAAACTATTTTAGATCATAATGATGTTATTAACCTGGAAGATATGAACTGTCCTAAATTGTTAAGTTTGTACGAAGAATATAGATTGTCAAGTGATGTGTTTAACTGTATATATCATCCAACTGTATGCGCGCTAAGAAATGTAACTTGTTTAAGAAAATGGTGTTTAAATAAACATGTTTTATAAATTCTTTTTATTTATTAGGTAATTAACCCTGAGTTCTCAAATCAAATAGTATTTACTTATTGAATTACGACAACGTCAATTACTAATGTCAATTTTAATAAAATTTAATCAAACCAAAAGTAAGGTTAAGAAGGATAATGGGGCTACATACGAGTATATCATGAAAATGGCTGAAAGAGAGCAAACATGGAGAATTTATTTTAAATCGTGCTATCAAAGTTTTTACGATCGCTCGCATATATAGATCAGCGTTCTAGTATCGAAAGACCACCTTGTCCTTAAACAATTAGTATGGAATTGGCCACTCCAGAAAACTGTTAGCGGGACTATCCTATAACATTAGTACAGCAATGGTTGTGTGGAAAGTGTTAACAGGAACAAAGATGAATAAACAAAGATGACTAAACAAAGAAATAAATTTATGAAAAATAAACCGGAGTGCCGTAAACAAAAATATAAGTAATATAAAATTGAATTATACGGCACTCCGGTTTTGCTTCTATTTACAAAATATTTTGTTATAGACATTTTTGTATCTACATTTCGACAGTATCAGTCGAATGAACGAGGCGAGGATATGCAAATTTACCATTGAAGGATTGACAGGTCATTCGTTAGGTCACTACCTGTTGAGTTTATGGAATTCTGAATCACTGATCGATGGAAACTATTGGGGATCCTGGATCATTATTGGGGATTCTGGATCATCCGAGCGCAGCGAGGACAAATGATCCAGAATCCCCAATAATACCCTACTAATTTTCTATAATAAGTTCTCGGGGCGCATGTTTGTGAATTGAAAACCAAAATAATTTATTGCGTTGACGATGAGTTTTCTTAAGAAAGAATTAATATTGACCGCCTGTAACTTAGACGTGATGAGACTACTTGATAAACCTTCAAAGTTTACAAAATACATAAATAAAGCATGCTTTATCGCAAAATACGTATGTGCATCTTTTTCTCTCTATTTTTTGAATATTTTACCACGTTCTTTAGAACTATAACTAGCTGTTTATTACAATTCGTAGATTATTCCCAGTGTCTCCCTCAATCGAAGTCACTTTATTTACTTGCAGAGCAAAATTATCTTCAGCAAATATCTCCAAAGCTCCCTGTCACCCGAAGACAATCCTTTTATATTCCAGTGCAAAACGTTTCAAACACAGTGCACCGCTAGTTCCATGTCATTTTTCACAAAGGACCCCCCACAGGGCAGATAAGTCGATTGAGATCGGACAAATGACGGGACAAAGCGAGCCGATTATGGCAAATTGCGTCCAGTGGATGACTGCCCTTACGAATGTAAGTGAAATTTGGCAGCTTTTGATAAAGGTAGTGATTTAGCTTCGTAGGAAAAGGATTTAACAATTTAAATTTAAAACTTTTATTCAGTACATGGGCTTAAGTAGAACGGGGAGACCAAAGAGAGATGATGGAATGTGTAAAGAGCGATATGAAAAACAGGGAGTGAATACCGAGAAGACGCTTAATTTGATAGTATGTTCCTTGAGGTTTGGAAGAAAATTACGTGACGCGCAAATAAAAGAGTTTCGCTCGAAACATTATTTCCATAAAAATTCAACCTAAATATTTTTGTTTCTCTTGTTGCCATCAATTAGAAACTGGGTGAACATACATACTTACATAACATCACGCGTTCATTCCCAGAGTGGGGTAGGCAGAGCTACAGAAACACCAACAACCCTAAAAAGATATGTTTATAATTCTGCAACCACACCCTGCACAAGTAGGCTGAGATGATTACAAGTGTATTAGTGACAGGTTGCAAGCCCATCGCCTAATAATACCACAAGCCTTTATTCCCTCAGTCGCCTCATACGACATCCACGGGAAGACATGGAGTGGCACTATTCTAACCCGGAAACCACACGGGCTACAAACTGGGTGAACATATTTTTAATAAATTTGCATGTATTTGTTTTCCTATTACATCCCTATCCTTATTACGAATTAAATTGCAGGTACAAGTTAAAATAGTACTATCATTTTATGATTACAAACATACATGATTACATATAGGTTGAATAATTAAAAGCTAATATTTATTAATCATACCAAATCAACAAATACGCGTGCCGTGTGTAATGACTCGTTGCCGATAATTACTAACAAATAAACATTATTTATTTAACGATCATGATGAATACTCGTTTAAACATTATAATAAATACAACGACAAGTTCCTCAAAAAGAAGCCACCGCAGGGGTCCCGTAAAAGAGCGCTGCAGTTTAAGCCGATTTTCTTAATTATCTTTCCTTGTTAGTAAACAGATTAAAGCGACTTTTTTAAATAGCGATCGTTGCTCATTTTAGGGCTTATTTATTTGCATTTGCAATGAGATTACAGGACGACTAAGATGCGTTTAAAGCGATTGGTGGCCTGCCATTAACGTTGGACACAGAGGAGGAGAGAGGGAGCAGCCTGTTGGGACACAAACAGGGTAATAGGAAACGAGTGTGTAGTGTAAAAAAAAGACGTGTGGCACTCGGGGACTACCGCGGTAAAGCTATTGCATAGCATTTTGTATCAACTTATGCATTATAATTTTATTTATTTATTTTATTCATGCACCTATATACTTTCTCATAAACAGCTGCTTATGTATTCGTCCGATTTCGGAGCAGCTCGTCTCGATTCGTGCGAGTTTCGTAGAGTCGTACAATACGTCTAATCGCACACAACGCCGTGTCGAAGACTGCCGAACTGAAACGACGTTAGATGATGCACGGCCTTCAAGCCACACCTCCTTGCCCGTCGGAGTGGGGAGCGTGAGGTTTTTTCGTTACGGAATTTCTGGATTCGGTCCCCGCGCTCAAGGCCCGCGATAGAAGCTATGCAATAGCTTAAAAACCAGTTTTCAATTGTTATTTTAGAATTCCTTATTAGATATTAAAATATGTATGTTAAAATCGATAAATAAATCTAAATTAAGCATACTCGTAATCTAAAGAAAATAAGGACAAGGAAAGGGAATAAGGGCTTGTAGTACTGCTAGGCGATGGGCTTGCAACCTGTCACTAATACACTGGGAAACAACTTAGCCTACTTATGCAAAATGTAGTTACAGAATTATCAACAAGTCTTATTAGAGTTGTTGGTAATTCTATAGCTCTGCCTATCCTACTCTGGGAGTGAGGGCCTGATGTTATGTATCTCGTATGTCGTAATTTAAATATGCTATTAGAAAAATACTTGTTTCTGAAATAAATTATTTATACCAGAAATAAGTACATGGAGTTTTCAATATTGTTAATCACAGTGCCTGTGTGCATTACCGCACAATTTCGGCACAGCTGCTGCTAAGAGAAGCAAAAAATAAACAATAAACAATTTAACCGACGAACCCTTTAATTTCGTTTGCAAATAAACTTTTTCCTCGATCGAACCCTTTGTCGAAGGGTCCAATTAATTAGTTTGGGAAACAAGTCTGCAATCCGCTGAAAGAACAGAAGAGATACCTCTTTGGAATCGAGCAAGCATCTGTAAACACCTTTTAAATTGATCAACTGCATTTTTTCGGCGGGTTTGATCGATCCGATAGGCTTTATTTTTTATGATATAATGGACCTTAATTTACATTGTGATGGCTTACTCTTCTAACGCCTGAAGTAAATGGAAATAATATCGCAAATAAACAAAACTTTATTTAAAAACGTAAGGTTTTCTTTGTGACTTGGGCATATTAATATTAATAATAACATTAACGACGCTTATGCACGGCGAAACAAAATGATCATGTTTGGAACACGGTATTAACTAATTGTCTTTGCCATAACTAGTGAAAATTGTATGGTTTACTAAGAGATTTAAGTTATAGGTTCCAATAATGATTTCACCTTGTGACAATAAATCATCAGCTATATATTCGTGGTTTAATGAGTGCCGGCCAATGTTTCGAATAAAGACGTTCACCACTACTGCCATTACTTCAATGATCTTGTCACGCAGAATTAAAATTGAATAGTAAAGTTATTAAACGATCGGTTGTTAAAAAACAATTGTTTAATTTAAACGTCTTATTTCAGATTTATGCAAATATAAATCTGCAGTTGAATATTGAGCAGTTGAATAGAGGCCCAGGGCCTCTATTCAACTGCGCTATAACGATATCGTTTTTGACCTGTTTCCGTATTGTCAACGTTTTGATAACTCTTATGTCATTTACAATAATGGCGACTGTGACATAAACGATTCTTAAACGTGTCAAACACGATATCGTTTTAACGCACCTGAATAGAGGCCCAGCCCAGTTTCAATGTCAATCAATAGGTAAGTTTGGACAGAAAAAATTAGAATGCGTATTCTAAAGTTGAGTAATTACTTAGTCAATAGTTTAGAGATATCGCTGACTAAATTAAATTGACAAGCATAAACAATGCAGACAGCTTACAAGCCTTTGCCATTAATATATTAAGGATGAAGTTTCTAATTTTGATATTTCAAGTTCCAATTCTGTGGCACGAGCGGCGATGGGCGGGAAAAGCTCGATAAGTGCCTCGGGACTAAAAATAAATTAAGACCGAGATGTTTTATTCAGGCGCTAGATTAAACGAAACAGCCTTTATTTAACTTCACGGGTTCTGATTTCGGATTATTTGTATTTTATTGAGGTTTTGATTTGAATTTTTGTGGCAAAAATGTAAAGGATTAATGGAAAAAGGGTTGTGTAAGAACGCAAATTGCTTGAGAAACGTTTTCCTGGTATTATTTTCAGAATTAATGAATAGTAATCATTTTTAAAAAGGGTAAGGTAAGATTATTAGATTGATGTAGTTTTTAAAGGCCGCTTTTTGATAGTGGAATAAAAATATTTTTAGAAAACATTTATTGGTACCTTTAAATGATATAAAACAAAGGACGGATGTGTTTTATAATTAATAATTTGCTAAACTAATTTAATAAAATGCTATTTAAAGAGATTTTCGGTCAAATGAACCGGATTTTTAAAATATCTACTTTTTGCTACGACTATCAGAAACTTGGCACTGAATGAGAAAACCTACTCCATTTCATGTAACTTCACACAATTTCCTCTCAAGCCGACAACTGCATCGGTCGCCGACCGCCCCACATGCACACAATGCCCATTCACAGATCGCAAGTGCACCGACAATGCACTGAGTGAGTCGATGAGTGAGTGAGTGAGTCGATCGCTGGCACTTAACCGCGATCGTCAAAGGGATTAGTGTTGCTAGTTAAACCGTGCGTTTGTAGGTGAGTGCTAGCGACATGGTGTTGACATAGTTCCTTGTAATAGTTTATAGTCATAGCGTTCAGTTAATCATTTTGTATTTACTGTACTGTTTATATAAAATACTAATTCTATTATTCTATACATATTTTTAATTCAGTCGGAAGGGGCCGCCCTAGGCGTACTTTTTTAAATCAAATCTGGAAAATAATGGAAACCGACGTGCATGCATGACTCTATGTATGAATGTGGAAGAAGCGAAAGAGATTTGTCAGGATCGTAGCAGGTGGAAAGAAGTGGTCTCTGCCTACCCCTCTGGGAAACAGGCGTGATTTAATGTATGTACGAATTTATAAAATTCTAAACTGATTGTTGATATATCTAAGCACAGCTCAAACCGCTGGAACTAGATACTTGAAATTGGTGGAAAAACTCCTTGGATATCCTAAAAGTGCGTTAAGAAGAGGTTTTAAAAAAAAAAATCCCCTTGGGGTTAATAGGGCAAGTAGCACGAAACTAATTTTACGCAATCGAAGTAGCGAGAGTTCTCTAGTAAAGTTAATCTGAACTAATATTATAAATGTGAAAGTAACTCTGTCTGTCTGTCTGTCCGTCTGTCTTTCTGACTGTTTGTTACGCTTTCACGGGTAAACCTCTGAAACGGTTTTAATGAATTTTGGTATGGAGATAGTTTGAGTCCCGGGGTAGGTCATGTGATCCATTAGCCCGCTGCCCTGCAGTAGCGTTCGCATTGTTGGGTTTCGGTATGGGGATAAGATACCCGTTGAAATTAATAGTACTGGGCTGGAATTCTACAAGATAATAACGATATCGTTTTTGACCTGTTTCCGTATTGTCAACGTTTTGATTACTCTTATGTCATTTACAGTAATGGCGACTGTGACATGAACGATTCTTAAACGTGTCCAACACGATATAGTTTTAACGCACCTGAATAGAGGCCTAGGGCTGGGATTCTACAAGGTAATAACGATATCGTTTTTGACCTGTTTCCGTATTGTCAACGTTTTGATAACTCTTATGTCATTTACAATAATGGCGACTGTGACATAAACGATTCTTAAACGTGCCAAATACGATATCGTTTTAACGCACCTGAATAAAGGCCCTGAGGCTTTATAGGCAAATATAAATAGAAAACATCCAAGACTTAAGAACAATTACTCGCGTTCATCTAACAAAGGGTGATAGTTGCGGTCAAAAGCTAGAAGGAACGTTTATTACAATCTTGTGTTTTTTTGTTGGAGTGTGCTGCATGGCGGCAAGGTGTTAGGGAAATGGAGATTGTATCATAATATATAAATTTCAAAATGCATAATGGGTTTCAGAAATAAAACCATTATAAATTCTGATCATTATGTATTATTATGCATTTTGTACTTTACAGGAAATAAGGTAAAACCAGTTAGGTGGTGGAAACGTTTCCGATGGACCCAGAACATCCCCACCACCATGTGAACTACAAACTCAAACCATGCCGTGATAAGGCCCGCTGCCACAGCAATTGCGGACTAAAATACTTCTATTTGCATTTATAAACTTAATACGGTTTTAGAAATGCAAGTTAAGAGCATTCAATTTAGTTTCAATCGGAAAGGGTTGTTGGAATTTGAACGCTAAAAGTTGCAGTTTAAGGTCAAGATTTTGTTCAGGGGTTATTTAGTTTATTCAGCAAATCAGCGTTAACGCTTGAGCAATAACTCGATGAAGCAATTATGGGTAAGCTCTAAGCTTTGGTAACGCGCTGCGGCTACAGAAAGGATGAAAAGGCTTATGAAATGTTATTAGTGCTTTTATATTTACATTTTACTTGTAAAAGAAACAATCCAAACAAGGTTAAGTTTTATGATAAAACCAAACATTTTTTTCCAACCTTGCCATGAGATCGTGCTAATTTTATCTATCTACGGTTGATGAATGCGTAACAGGGCCTCTATTCAGTGGGGCTAGACAAGTTGCATTCGAGAATCGTTAGCGATTATGTTTTGATTGATAAATGTAAGGAATTGACGTACGCCACCGAGATAGTAACGTGACACTTACGTCAATTCCATATATTTTTCAATCCAAACATAATCGCTAGCGAGTGTCGAATACACCTTGTCTAGCCCCACAGGCACAGGTGCGTTAAAACGATATCGTGTTTGACACGTTTAAGAATCGTTTATGTCACAGTCGTAAATTATTATTATTGTAAATGACATAAGAGTTATCAAAACGTTGACAATACGGAAACACGTCTTATACGATAAAGTTATTACCGTGTAGAATCCCAGCCCTAATCTACGAAGCTACGGCGTAGCATTTGCGTAGCCAGTAACTCTCGAGCAAACAACCTCACTAATTTTTGGGTCTACAATACAGGCGGATTTTGCCAATAAAGGTTACGGGTTTCATCTTTCAAAAAAAAATTTTTTTCAGAGTGTCTTTACACAGACAATGACAGAACCAGAAATAGACAAAAAGAAAAAAAAAAGCAAGCACGTTTTTTTTTTATAAATATACGAGTACATTAAATCACGCCTGTTTCCCTGAGAGGTAGACAGAGACCACTACGATCCTGATAAATCTCTTTTGCTTCTTACATATTCATACATCGAGTCATGCATGCACATTGGTGTCAGGGCCCTTTTCCAATATTTCTTCGATTTAATTCAAAAAAGTACGCCAATGGCGGCCGCTGTCGAGCCTTCCACTCACTTTCAAACTGTAAGTGTATCTCTTTCATCCATTTTTTCCAAATGACCGAACCTTCGAAGCATGCCCTTATTTTTTGTCACTACGTCTTCTATCAGTCCATATATCTCTCTGTTTTTTTTATTAATTATAAAAAGTCAGTCATCATTACAGGAAGCAGAGAAAAATCGGGTAACGAATTCTACGACAATTTCTTCACTTTTACGTCGTATTTTTCTTCGTCTTATTAAAACTTCCTTCAACTTACACACAACTAGTAGGAGGTTACTTACTATGTATTTAAGGTAAAGTTGCTTTAAGAAGATTACTCTCACTGCTCCCAAGCTGCCGTAAAACAACCAAAACTCAACCGTAATACCACTCGAAATAAGCTCACTTTTATTTAGCCACTTGTTGAAAAACGCCGTTACTGAAAATGTTAACCTTAAGTTTATTGGCTACGGGTTGATTTTAGAATGGAGTCAAAGAGCTCTTGTTACAGGGTGCTCTAAAGTTGGGCCGAAGAACAAATTACTACATTTTCATAATCCCGCAAGTTCGCTTGTCTTATTGTAATTTTTGAGAGGGAATTAATGATGTTGCTTTTGTTCGTTTTTGAGTAGATTGGAAGATGTGAAGCAAGTTTGGTTTGGGAATAAGTTTTGAGGAGGATAGTTTTCGACATGAAATTTTGGACAGAGATCATTTAAAGTTGCAAAATTGGACAGACCCTGAGGAAAAAACAAAACACGACATCTACTCCGACAGAGTGTATTCTTTAAGTTTCATTTACTTTATTACTATGAACCTCTGCCCGCAATTTCGTCCGCATATATTTCAATTATCGTTATTCCCACGGAAACTTTATTTTTTTCTGGGATGAAAGTCTATGTCTAAATCCAGGGTATAAGCTATCTCAATTCCACATTTAAACACACACAAATACACTTTCCCATTTATAATATAAATAGGATTCATACGGCTGTTATAAAACGCTGGGAAAGTAGGTATTTCTATGACAGTGAAAATAATCATCCGTACTTAATTCAGGAAGATCAAGGATTGTGTAATTTGTGGAATTAGCCCTGGACCAACAGGGATTTCCGGATCCTTAGTATAAGATCCCACTGTTAGGTTTCGCCATATCCGTGTCTCTTGGTATGATTATTTGTATATCGCAATCACTTTATTTTAGAAATTGTTAAAAAAATCTGTTTAAAATATTATCAGGCTACCTAAAATATTATACATTCACAAAGTAATATTTTTAAATTGGGCCAATCGTCAAGGAAATATAGAAATAAAAAGAGTGAAAGTGAGATTTCGAGTCTTCACCCGCTTCAGCCAAATGTACAAAAATAAAAAAATTGGGAATTATGACACTTAAGAAAGAATTTAAAAGTAGAATTATCACTAAAGGCGGAGATCAGTAGACCTTGAGTTTGAAGCGAGTAAAAGAGACCTACTTAAATGTTTTATTACAGTACATAGTATTAATAATACAATATTGGGCAACTTTTAAAAAAATACGACTTTCGAAATATTAACAAGAATGTCGCTGATTTCCAAATTGGACAGTATTCCTTTATTTTATGTTGTAAAAAAACTGGATTTAAATTTTAAATAACAATTCCAATGGAATTAGTAATTAATCACAATGTGTGACGGTTATTTAAACAACATGAGGAGGTCTAATAAGATCTGAATCAAAACTATTCGGACTGTTACGATGTTGGATCTCACCCTATCAGAGGCTCGTATGAAATTCATTTGTAACGCAGAATCCCGGTGATCTCGTCTGGAGTACGATATGACTTTGGTAGGATTAAGAGAGATATTGGACCAGCGCATATCATATATATCAACTCTAGTAACTAGGCTGATAAGAAGTTAATCTTGCCACATTGAACGACCATGAAGATTCTGAATATTGATAGTGTTGCCAATAGTAAAACAAAACAATGCTAAACTTATTGGTTGCGTGTGAAGAAATAGCATTAATAGCATTATTTTATTATATACATATACACTGTACTGTTAGGCGATGGGCTTGCAACATGTCACCAATATATTGATAAATATTGTGCAAAATGTAGTTACAGTAATTATAAACAAGTCTTCTTTGAGTTGTTGGTATTTCTTTAGCTCTGCCTACCCCACTCTGGGAATCAGGACGTGATGGGTTACCAGTTGAAAGACGTTTGTCGAGATTGTGGTCAACTTTCGAGAAAATAATATATAACTTCTGCAATTACATACGTACTACTAGTTTTAATGCTACCATACCCTTTGGATGTAATAACGTAATGGATAAATAGTAATTAGAAGTGCAACATTGGCGCTGCAGTCAGGATGCGATGTTACCGGCCACCCCGCGACTCGCTCCGAGAGCATTGTTGTGTTCCATTATCAAAGACATCGTTACTAACTGCTAATTGTAGTTTACGTTTAAGCAAAAAATGATAAATTTACGATTGGGTTTTTGGTTTGTTAAATTTAACAAGTACCAGGTTTCAGGCTATTTTTTGAGGGATTTTGAGTTTAATTATAATTTATGGTGTTAAAATTTACGTAAAAACCAAGTGTAGTTATAATTTTTAATTATTTTAAGGTGCATTATTGGTTGAATAAAATTAAAATTAATTATAACTAGTACCTATCAATGAGGTTTGTTGCAAGTTCTACCATGGTTTTTTCCTGACGTCCAAATTTTTTGATAAGAATTTATCTTTGTATATACGTTTAAAAATGTTTTTCATCACGTTTTCCTTAAATATACATTATCACCTTGTTTTTGGTCCAACCGCCATTATTGTCAAGTACATAAGAGCTATCATAACGTTGACTATACGATAATATGTCGAAAGCTTGGTGAATGTGTGCATGTGTGTGTATGTGTGTAGTTTTGATAAGAATATAACCCCTAGTCAAATTATATTCAAAAATGAACATACATCCATCAACTTGTTTAGTACCCGTCAAAATATGTTTAATAAGCTCTAATAACTCCTATCCGCCAGTTAAAAGACTCATCAGTCAATCCTTTACAAAATATCCTCCGTCACGGCCTTCATTAAACGGTTCATTAATAGTTAATTACTCGTTAATCCTCGCGAGTGTCAGTCAAGTGGTTTTGAGTGTTACGTCAATCAAAAATTATTGGAGGCGTCTGCAGTTTCAGCGAGGTGTTACTAAGTACGAGTTTTCGTTAGGCTCGTGAGGCTGTGTCTTGACAGTAAAAATGTAGTGCGTAATAATTATAGAGTAATTAAGAGATCCTATCATTTCATAAGCAGTGTTTCATAAATGATTCATTTCACAAACATATCATTTGACAACCCGAAACTGTGAATAATTCTGGATTTATTTCTGGACCATCGTGTAGCCTACCCTATGGGTTAGATTAGGTTAGTTTTATAAAAATCCTGAAATATTTTTAGTTATAGGTTGCGAAACGATGCATTTGTCAAAGATTTGTCGGCGAAAAGGCAGAAAACCATATATTTCTTTAGTGTTATTTCTAAATGTAATATGGACATTGATTCTTATTTGTAAATTAGCTAGGGACATAATCAAAATGTTTTAATTATGTTTTTACTGTGTTTAACTTTGTGTGCTATAATTTTACCTAATTAATAATGTGTAAGTGTTTTGGTTGCAGACTGTTAACTTGCATGTATTTTAGAATAAATAAATAAATAAGAAGTCACTTGTTAGTAAACTTTAAGGGGATATTTACAATGTGTCAAGTGGGAATAATGTTAACTCTTTGAGCAACATTAATGTACTAAGTTTTAGGTACGAACCGTTTTGGCTTATGTATATAGTTGTCTTTTGGCAAGGAGAAGCATCACGAGCACTCAGGCTACCTGATGGTAAATGGAATCTGAGACCCATACACATTTGAATTCTCAAGACCTGCAATCCTAAGACTTCACAAGCGTTGCCCTTTTTTAATTTAGTTGTATATCTGCAGCATGTGTCCCTTTGCAATAATAAAATAAAATTGCAAATGCATGGCCAACCCTGGGGTCTGAGATGGAATGCTAGTAATTTCACAGACCCTCATATCCTTACACCGGAGTAGGAAAATGCGGACAAATCTTCATGGCAGTGGGCTATAATGGTAGTGGGATCTTATCTTACAGATGGGCCCTTTCGGATAGGCTTCCACCCCTTTAGGATCTTTTGTGCAATTACCCCTCTTACACAATCAGCTGCTCCAATGTGCAGGTTCCCTCACGATGTTTTTCCTTCACCGGTAGAGCATCGGATACTGTTCATAACTACTAGGCCATTGACGCTCTTATGGTAGTGGGATAGTTGGTGGAAGGACACTATACGACACTAACAGGACACTATTGTAACGAGGTTGTTACAAACCTCCTTTTTTTACGTTCCTGGCCACTTTTTCTTTACCATCTAAATCTTTCCAAATTCAAAATTATTGATTATTTTTGTAATTTCCGATCCATTAGTCAGTTGGCAAATAATTTCGATAGGCACCAGACACGAGATCTCGTGTCGGTGCCCTCCTGCTTATTTTTCTGTATTTTTAAAATTTTTAATCATATTATACATCTTCATTTCTTAAAAAGTGTCTAATTTAATATCTTCACTATCGAGACGGGACAGGATACTTCTACTATACCGCTAGAAATGGCTCTCCGGTAACAATCGATCAATCGAACCAGCGTATACCATATCTACCAACTACCACCTCCAACCAACCATCAGCAACAACAATACCAGCAGCAGCAACAGCAACAACAGAAACAGTAATACCAGCAACAACAACAACAACAATACCAGCAGCAGCAACAACAGAAACACCGTTACCAGCAGCAACAACTACCAGCGACAGCAGCGAATAGCAGCACCAACGTCAATAACTCTAGCAACGACCTCAGCGAACAGCAAAAACAGCTTACAACATCAAGATCAGACTATTAGTTACTAATTCAGTGATAATTTTGTGTTGTTGTAATAATTATTTATTATACCCTACCTTAGCATTCAACAAGAACGAAATTCCTCATAATTCATTAATTCATTAATTCCCTACTTTTCATAGTGTGTATGTTGTGTGGGTTAAGGTAAGTGTGTGTTGCTTGTGTTCTTTTTTTTCGTTTTCAGGACTATAATATTTATACATACAACACACTTAATTTAATCACAACTCTATACAAAACTCAAACAGTACACTATTCAAAAAGAAATCACCCCATATTCAGACAAATATACAATCCCGGTTCCATTGGAACTAGCATAACTGGAAACATTCACTCGTGATAATCTCTTATCGAGACACTTGTGCTTTGTGACTGGTAACACTTACGGCAGTACCGTAGGAGCATATCCTCGGTGTATCCAACATACCAACTTTTGTCTTGAAGGTGACTTACTAGGGCATTTAATGCCGCCTATCTAGAGGTCACTGGATTTTCAAGATTGGCTACTCACTGACATACATTACTCAAACTATAAATAAATAATATAAACACTTTATTAATATATTTATTTTGAAATAAGATAAACTTTAAAAATATGAACCCCCTACTACTAAACAAAGCTTATTTATGAACTGAAATTACGCGGCACTCGAGTCACGACTTCGTCTCTTCAATCCTTGAATCCAGCCCCACAGAATCAATTTCTCAAAGCCCTTATTCTTCAGAGCAAGATATCGATGAGATTGAACGCAGTCTTTCTTTAATTTTAGTAATTCTCATCGTGAAAAATAGCAACATACTTGATCCATTTGCAACATCGCATAGATCGAGTCGATATTACAACAGAATGCACTAAAAATACATTAGATGCATTTTAAAAACATATCTGAAATTATTATTCAATGTCGAAAAGATTTTGACAATAAAACGTCAAATCTATCATCTTCTTACCAGTCAGCAGTCTCTGTCCAACCATTAACAGATTTAGACCTCCTTTTTCAAAAATTGACCAATTTGGTAGAAACAAGATTAAAAGACATCAAACGATTTATTTATACAGGCCAAACTTGTCCAAGAGATTTTATACAAATTTACATTACACATTTATTATTATTTTATTTTATACTTTTCTCTTTCTCTCTAATTAGGTATAATTTATAATTTAAAGTCTTAATGTAAGTATCATTATCTCTTCACGCTCATTCACTAAAGCATTATTTTCATTTCTTGAATTTGTTCTATTATTAGAGCAAAATCACGTTAACTTTTTATTCTAGAGCGGCTGACTACTCTCTAAATAAGCCTCAGGTCATGAACTATTAATAATATAGATATTTTTCTAAGAGCCTTACCACTCTTAGTTCTTCTTCATAGTTCTTAACTATGTACTTTGCTTCGTATCTACTCCCTCATCTAATTACACGTTAACTTTTTATTCTAGAGCGGCTGACTACTCTCTAAATAAGCCTCAGGTCATGCATTCTTTTCCAACCCAGAAGTGGTTAATTACTCATATTGTACGTACGTCAACATGTACGTCAGGTTTCTCTGAGTGAGAAAACTTTTTTTTATTATATAATACTTGTATATAGGTACTTTATCATCTTAGACTACATCAGCGGTTGGTGACTGATCTTAAAAAAGCCTACACTATTACGGGACCTTCTATGGAGTATATCTCTGCAAAAATAAGAGAATACTCTACTTGAATGATGTTATGAGCTGCGATATATGCGACCATAACTATGAATGAAGGATGAATGAAAGGAATAGAATGAAAGTAATAGATTGCTTCCCACTGTACATACCCACTATATATTTCATTCTCACCTCACTCACCGCATCTTTCATCTCAACCACCACCATTTAATTTAAGATCATTTTTCATTTTTTTTTATAAGTTAAGAATGTAAAAGAAAAATCCTTCACTCCAAGCTCAGGATTTTTCTTTCCAAGCCAGCCCGGGTATTGTAACGAGGTTGTTACAAACCTCCTTTTTTTACGTTCCTGGCCACTTTTTCTTTACCATCTAAATCTTTCCAAATTCAAAATTATTGATTATTTTTGTAATTTCCGATCCATTAGTCAGTTGGCAAATAATTTCGATAGGCACCAGACACGAGATCTCGTGTCGGTGCCCTCCTGCTTATTTTTCTGTATTTTTAAAATTTTTAATCATATTATACATCTTCATTTCTTAAAAAGTGTCTAATTTAATATCTTCACTATCGAGACGGGACAGGATACTTCTACTATACCGCTAGACTATCAGTAAAAAGATCCCCAGCCTGGCTGATCGGTGATCAGATCAGATAGTTGCTTACGGTTGAATTTATCACAGCATCGGAGAAAATCGTCAATTAAGAGGCCTTTACTACAGTTGTAGGGCTGAGATGATAACAAATATAATATATACCAGAAGACAATCCAACCCAAATAATTGACATCGTCCCAAACTAAAGTCTAGGCTTACTACACAACGGTAAAGATACTGATATACAGGGTGTTTGGTAAATAGTGGATAACCCGAATAGGGCTGATAGAGCAGCTCATAAGCTATCGATTTAACCACCATGTATGTTTAGCAATTTTATTGTTAATAGTTTCCGAGATATTGGTCATGTTAATCGGATTTTTTGTAATGTCCGTGTTACGTAAAACCCCTAAGTTCATGTATTAATTTAATATTTTTTTTCGTTAAGTCTTGCATGGTTAGAATCACTATGAACTAAGGAAGTTTTTAAAGCTACATGCCCAGTTTTTTTCATGACAACTTTTTGAGTAAACGTACAAAGTTTGTTTTTCCATACTACGTGAAAAACAAACGCGGGGATTACTTAGTATGGAAAAAGTAACTTAGTGATTTTACTCAAAAAGTTGTCATTAAAAAAACTTGGCATGTAGCTTTAAAAACTTCCTTAGTTCATAGTGATTCTAGCCATGCAAGAAAAAAGTAAAAAAAATATGAATTAATATATGAAATTAAGGGTTTTTCGTAACATGGACATTAGGAAAAATGACAAAAAATCCGATTTCAAGTCCAAATATCTCGAAAACCGTGCGACTTTTACTAGACCTATTTTAGCTTTTTCATAACGTCCTAAGTGCCCTTTATCCGTAGTTCAAGGATTATCCACTCATTACCTAACACCCTGTGCCTGAATATACTGCCACTATAATAATTGTTAGAAGTCTTAGTGGGAATTGCCCCAGGATATAGGCTACACTTATTTTATATGTCCTATTTTGTATATTCTGTTTCTAATGTCTGTATCTGTTTTTTTCCCCAATAAAGAAAATAAAATAAAAATACGAGAACATACTTAAAAATAAAAAAATCATTCTCTTGGATAGCCTAGGAAAGTATTAGCATAATCAATATTTTTATTAATGATGAAACGGTTTCAGCTAATCCAGTAGCTGCGAGGCCTCTCTCTAAAACGGAACGCTTCCAACATTAAAACTCCAAACAACGTAATAGCAGCCGCATTAACAGTTAATGCTTTAACGGAACAAGGAAAAAACCCTGTAAATATGAAAGTTAATACTTGCAGGAAGACTTAGTAAAAATATTAACAAGACAAAGCCAAGTTTCGAGTGCGAACTTTGCTAGGCTCTTGAGTTCCCGAGGGCGGCCGAACTTTCCCGAACGCTGCGAACAATGGTTCAGTAATTATTACGAAAAACTCGCCGGAAAACATTTGACTTTTGTTGTTTCTTTTATTCAGAATTTGCGGCTTTTTATGTTTCATTCAGTTTTTTGGAGCAATAAGTGAGAAATATAATGTTTATTTTACATTGACAAATAAATGTTATTTTCACAAAAATTTGCCTTGTATTCGCAGAAAATGTTTTCAAAGTAAACATCGCCTTATTTAAACCCTTAACATTTCAAATTGCGAACAGCCTTGAAGTGTCACCTCAAGTGTCGCGACACGACACTGACATCGCTGACACTCGCCATTAAAGTGTCTGACATTATTACTATCAACGATCTTACTCCATTTTACGAGCAAGCAACCAATTTAGACACTTGCTTGAAACAGTGTTTAACATAATTTTGCCAAAAAAATGACGTAAAAACGTAAGTTAAGAATAAGAATAAGAATTATTGTAGCTGTACCTGACATACATTAAATTAAGGGTTTTTTTATTCTGGCTCGCAATTTAGTATTTTTATCACATTTTAACGAAATAATGCATCCAATTTTATCATTATGTTGGCTTTTTCGGCACTTCAATTCAAGGCAATGCACGAACTACGCCTAGTCACTATTCTCAAGTATTAAGAAAAACCAATTACATTATCGCAAAAAGTTATGAGTACATCAAATTATGGTTTTAGCATGACTGAAAGATAAACAAATATAATTGGGAATTTGTACAAGGTGTGGGGCGGTTTTATTACTTACTAGGTATCGATCCAACCTCGCTTCGCTCTGGGTTAAAATATTACATATAAACCTTCCTCTTGAATCACTATATCTATAAAAAAATCCGCATGACAATCCGTTGCGTAATTTTAAAGATCTAAGCATACATAGGGACCGACAGCGGCAAGCGACTGATTTATAATATCGTCGACATCGTCGTCTTACTTACTCGAACTCGTATCTGCATATGTTTTTTGCTGTTGGTAATTTAATTTTCATTCATTAATACTTAAAGGCAATAAGTTTACCAACAGCAAACCAAATATGCAGATATCAGTTTGAGAAAGTAAGACGACGATATGTTGTGATACTTTTTAAGATGTCAGGTAGGTAAAACCTAATATTTGTTTATAAACACGTGTATATTTTAGTATCTATTCGTAAGAATTTATTTTGTTTACCAACGTCCACAATATACCGTTTACTACGATTGCCTTGTATCATTATATCTGTCATTACCATTCCGGATGTTTCACCGTTTCCCGAGAAACTCGCGTCATTCCCCACGTGATTATCTCACGTCATTTCCATAATTTATCATTAAGGTGGCTTTTTGTAGGGATTTTTGTGAGGTAGATAGGTATAAAAATAAATGTGTTCTTGTTTTTGTTTGTTGTTTGTGTAGGTTACATTTACACCCAGCAACAGATATTTAACAAAAAATCTAAGTGATAGTGTTTTGGTAAAAAGGTTAGTAAATGTTGATTACTTCATAATTTTCCTATAAAGTAAAATAAACACAAATGATCAGATTTTACAGTGTGTTACTACATCGACAATAACGAACGGTAATATTCTCAAAACTCGTATTAGTTTAGTAATCTATTTATGATATCTTAATGTCTCCAGATTCTCAGACATATATTTTATAATTCATAACCCTAGAATTACAATACTTTTGTTTACTTTCAACATAAATAAAAAGAAACGTGACGGAAATAAAACACAACAAGCTCGTTATTCCATGTCGAGCAAAATACAAAGTATCATAACCTGCCACTTACCCACTCGCGACACCCTCGAAATAAGTGCAAATAAAGGGGCGCATTCTTTGTGAGATGCGTCATTCCCGCGGCGTTACATTTCGCGGCATTGTCGGGGAATGACACTCCGCGTCACGCGACGATGACAGGTGTGGAACTATGTGTAAAGCACTTACGGGGTAATTTTCATTTGTTATTTCTTGAGCACGGAATGGAGAATGACAGCTCATAACGTGTAACTAATATTTCTCATTTGCGCAAACGGTAACATAGACCAAATATGACGTTATTCCATTTGACTCTTGTATGTTACAAAGTGAAGAGGTTACCCGACTGCCAAAGGGGGGTATGTGTTTGACCTAGGGCTCTCTTCTACTTGGGCTTGACCTAATTGCTTCTGACATGTTTTGCTATATCCCGTATGGTTGCCGGGTTAAAATAGTACCACTCCATGTCTTCCCGTGGATGTCGTAAGAGGCAACTAAGGGAATAAAGGCTTGTAGTACTGTAAGGCGATGGGCTTGCAACCCGTCACTAATACACTGGTAAACATCTTAGCCTGATTGTGCAAAATGTGGTTACAGAATTATCAACAAGTTCAGTGGTTGGTATTTGTGTTGGTACCTTTGCCTATCCCACTTTGGGTATGAAGGCGTGACGTTATGTATGTATGTATGTTTTGGTATTATCAACGTAGTGACGGTAATAATGGCCAGGTTTAAAACTATACTATATCAAATACGTGTCAAGACTTACATGGTAAAACTTTATTGCTTTTTACGTGTTGTCTTATTGTTTTAACTCAGCCGGCATTAGTGTCAAATAAATAATAAATATCATGGGGCAATGTCACACAAATTTACGTAGTTCCAAACTAAGCTCTAGGCTCGTACTATAGGTACTAGACAACGATGAACTTACTTATATAGAGAAATATATACTTTAATACATAGAAAACATCCAAGACTCAGGAACGAATACTCGTGCTCACAAATATCTGTCCATACCAGGACTTGAACCCGGGACTAGTAGCTTTGTAGGCAGAGTGACTACCACTTAGGCTAACATGTTGCTGTCATAATTGTCCTTTCACACAGATAAATGACATACTTTAAAATAAAACTAATAAATCAAACAGAATTATCGTTATCACAAAGTAAATAACATTTGAAATGCATAACCAGAACCTTAGCGAATCGCTTAATGTTCCAGCGATAAATCTGGCGGTTTGTTTGGCGACGCCCGCGACGGCACACACTGATCGATCCCGATACAGCCAACAGATGGTTCATAAGTATTGTTTGTTTTTGAAGACGAGGCTGGAAATCTTTTAACCACATGGAAAAGATTTCTTTTTCTTATATTATATAAGGATTATTTTGTAAAAAGTATTTTTTCATCATTAATATAAGTATTTTTCACGCTAACTGGTTTCTCCACTTTAGTATAAAAGTGGAAAGTTATAATGAAATGCTTTCGTATAAGTGTCTATGTTTAAAAAATATTATTATTTTTTTAGGTTGGCTACAACTTGAACTCAGAGTACACAACACTTTAATAAGAAAGAATGAAAAGGAGGTATGTCTTAGAAATAGTTTGGTTAATTCTCGTCGACCGCTGCCATGGTGCAGGCAAAAGAGCATACAGGGCCTCTATTCTACTGCGTTGTAACGATATCGCGTTTGACGTGTTTTAGAATCGTTTAATGGCCACCATTATTGTAACTGACGTAAGAGTTATAAAAACGTTGACAATACGGAAACCCTTCAAAAGCGATATCGTTTTTACCGTGTAAAATCCCGGCTCAGGCCGCTGCACTGGTGACACTAACACTAAAATGTTACTGTTGTGATCGAGGCAGACACAAAGTCTGGTAATTTTGAACACTAAAATGTTTTATCACCGACGAAAAACAGTTTGTCCTCTATAAACAAACCAAAGAATCATCATGAACCCGCTGTTCTCAGTACGCCTTTTGATTTCTAATTTGTCATTCGGTTAAATTACAGCAGTTGCTGACCTAAAACAAAGGAATTAAATTAAACACGATCGGTCACAAAGTTTACAATGGCATAAAAGAAGTATTGACTCGGGCGAGTAAATTTCCGCGGCGAGTGTACCTGAGCCGTTTGTTTAGGCTGTTTGCGCCGACTGTACGGACCGCCGCGTTTTGTTTTGCATTATTCCCTTGTCTTGTTTACTCTTCCGCAGGAAAACGATCTCGTGATATCTCCGAATAAATAATAAATGCAATACTCATATTTAAAGCCGCTTCAATTGTATCTGTTTATTTAAATAAGTAAACCGGTAAGAAGGTTCTAATAAACCGCTTAAGCGAAGTGTGCAAATTGATTTAACGTGTTTTGTTATATTGAAATACATGCCGTATGGAACGAAGACCACAGCACTGCTAAATGTTTCTATTTTATTGTTTACTGCAAAGAGAAATTATTTTAAATAGCTTTAAAAAAACCTTTTTTTAATTTAAACGATATTGTCGTAATATATCAAATATTACTTCTTAATTAAAGCTCCATGGATCTAAATAGTCTTGTGACACTCAGAGGGCAAATTAGAAGAAAACACCCTCAATTATAGGGTTGCGATATATGATATAATTTTCCAAACATCACGTTGATTAATATTGCAAATTTAATTAAATCCTAATATAACAGCGGATGTCGCAAATTTGCTGTACTAAATTAACCTAATTAACGGAAAAGCTAACATAACGTCATTACCGTGCATTAAACATTACTTTAGTCATTACCATTAAACGTCATGTTCACGCACGTCCCCGTTAATAGTTCATGTAGGATTAGAATTTTAAATCCGCCATTTTGAATTTGCACAGCTGTTGTCAGTGAACTGGGAAAAACCGTGAATTTTAAGGTAATCCCACTAAATGTAAAGTTGCCACCTGGTTTTTTTCATCAATTTTTTTACAAAACATTTAAGCTATTAATGAAATAGTTAAGTCATGTAGTTAGTTAAAATAAAGTGATATTTGTACGTGCTGGTAGCAATTTTTATGTTTTTTTTTTTGTATTTTTATATATACGTTTAGCTGAAGGCATAAACTTATAAATCTTATTGGTTTTAAACTGCAACAAAGGACAAAAACTTCAATCAAATTGTTTAATTTTGCTTTAACTATTGCCGTACTTAGTTCTTAGTTTAATTGTAGTTTATTATGTGACTGTAATACTCGTAACTAATCAGAGTTGTCTAGTCCTCACCAACAGTGTCAGTATTTATTGAAGTTTTTGTCGTTTCTTGCGGTTACTCGGATCACTTATATACTTACCTGCGATTCACTGCACCCAATAGCATATCGATCTTTTGTTGCGTTAAACCAACGTGTGAGTGAACAAAACAACACAATATCGTATTTATACCATGAGTATTATTAGTAAGTACTACCTTACAAATAACATTTTGACTTTGTATTTGCTTATGAAGACTTTGTAATCTGTCTGCGCAGCCCTTTCGTACTGGTCTCTACACAAAACATAACATGAGATAAACCACGATAAAGAGAATAGTTCGGGCCGTTCGCAGCGATAACAATAACATTATACGGAGGCCCTGGGTTACTGCCTTAACGATATTGCTAAAGGTCGGTTGATTGAATCTTCAGCAAAGAGATTGAAAATATGCTAGCTAGTGTCAACCAGAGGTCACCACCATATTGTGTGCGGGAAGCGGGAGCTCACTAATATTATAAAGCTAGCGACCCTCCCGCGCTTCGCTTTGGTTTATTTAAGTTTTCTGTAACACTCGTACATAAACTATTAATATACATAAAAACCTTTCGTGAAAAGTTATCTAACTGCTGGTCAAACTCGCTTTAAAATCTGTTGCGTGGTTAGGAGTGGATATTATACAGACAGATGCGGAAAGCGACTTAAGTGTATGTTATGTAAAGATGCAAAAAATACCATCTATTTGTAACGTTTTCAAGGCTAAGTACCAATTTTATCTAACGATGTAAAGAACCAATTTCACCATACGATGTTAAATTTAATCAATGTTAATCGACTGTTAGTTCATATATTTTGACAACTATCAATGCTCTAATAGTCTGTTAAGTGGTTAACATCGTATGGTGAAATTGGAACTTAAGCGCTAAACCGATTTTGATGATTTTGTATCGAGGACAATTCAAATTGCTATCTAGTATTATAACTGTGACAATAGTGATGTTGTTGATCTTGAAAGTTCACACCTCATCCAATTTATGAAAAGTATTACAGGGATAGTTTGTAGCTTGGAGACGCATTTGGTACTTTTTCTCGTAAACTAAGAAAAGAGAGAAAAGCGATAAGCTAGTTCTGCGAGTGCGAAGTCACGATCAAACGCTGGTTGATAAGTGATCAAAATAACCGCAGTTAACGACAAAAACTTCTATTAAACCCGAGCTTATTAAATATTAATGATATTATTATAATATTTGGCTTTTGCGGTTATGTTATACCGTTATAGCCATTTATTCAATTATACACATATGTTTTTATAGAAAACTAAGGGCGCTTCCTGACGTGTCGGTGCTTGCAGTAAAACACGGAATCGGCAAAGGTTTCTAGGCAAACAATGCATCTACTAATCAATGCGCAGTGTTTACGATGCCTGTACGTTTTACTGCAAGCATACCGACAAGTCAGGAAGCGGCCAATATCTTAAACTCGTTTTTGGCCGTTTCTTAGAAAGTTTGTACCTAGTTAAGGGCTAAAATTAAGAAACGTTAACTATTCCGCTGAGTTACGAAAATCAGCTATACTGTTATAAGACAAATGGTGGTATGTCAGACAAAACTCCTGTAGCAAATGCAAGCATATTACTAACGGGTGAGGGTTGAATCTGGTTCATTTATTGAATTCGAGATACTGCTAATTGGCGTTGAGAGTAGTATATAAATGTAAAACTAATTTTCGTAACTCAGCGGAAAAGTTAACGTAATTTTAGTCCTTAACTAGGTACTAACTTTCTAAGAAATGCCCTTTTAACCTCGCCTAATTGCTTTTGTACGAAATACTCTAGTTACCATTAAGTATTACAAAAAATAAAAAAGCAACAGCTCAGAAAATGCCTTGCCTTCCTTTTTTTTACAGCTTTTATTTAACTTGCACTGTTCGTATGTTTGTAAGTTGTTCGCTTCAAATTTGCAAGTTTTGAACCAGTTTCCGTTAGTGGAATGGACTGAGATTTGGACCACATAATGTAAACCGGATGACAATGCAATATTATGGTATCAAAGAGCTGATCTGATGACGGAGTTGGAAGGTGGCGACAGGATCTCCGTTATAAATAACGTAGACCCACCGTGTTAAGACTCATTGGTTTGGTCTGGATGAGCAGAAAAAGACTGTAAAAAAATGCAGACGGCAACAAAACCTTCTCCCAAAAATGTAATTATGGCAAACAACTTATTAGTATGCTTAATGATTTCATACCAAACTGCGTTATTTTTTTCCAGCGTCCTGTGAAAATAAGCTTAAAGTATGTTCTTTCTTCTTAGAGTTGTGTTTATTTTTATTGAGCATCGTTCTGCCACTCCGTTCCCCCGAGCGACTATTGGAGCGATGTTTGACAAATGAGACGTCGAGTGACTCAACAGGAACTCGCGGGCAACGTCTCATGTTAGGTAACGCTTAAATTATATTTTCCCAGTCGCCTGCCGTTTTGACTAAACCAACTAATCTCAGAATAGATTAACTGGAAGATCTCCCTAAAAAGGATGCGTAACCCTTTATAATGTACTATCCTTATTCGTAATGATGATGACAATGATGATCTTTCCGACCGTTGGCGATCCATGGCGACCACTTCGACCTCTAGTCGGTCGGGCGCTGGTGAACCCGAAGATGGTTTATGTAGCCAATGTTTCTATTTATCTTTTGTTGTGGTGTACCTACTATTTTATCGCGACAGCTTCCAGCGGTCGTATCATAACGCAGAACTTTCATTTCATCGAGAGGCATTTCTCACCGCATGAGTTAATTGTTTACGGTAGTCCCAAGTCTACCTCACCTAAACTACGTAATAACTATCCAGGATATCCTGAAAATAATCATGGCTTCGGCAGAAAATAGCGTTCAATCAAATGTAACTCAGTGAAATGATACAATCTATGAAGTGATATTCGATAAAAAGATGGGTGACTAAGAAAACTTTGGGTAAAATAGGTTTATTGTATAAGAAGGGGTCAATGCTCATATAAGTGTTATTTTTGTGAAACACTTAATTTTTTAAGCCGTATAGAGATCATTTACTTACTTACTTTGAAGATTACTAGGTGGATTTTTAATCCTCAACTTCATTTCACAAACATTGACGCCGCCGTGCACCGTGTTTTTTTTTCGATCAGCCTACCACTTAGCATTACTAATATTACTTTTAAATGATTATTACATATACACATAATAAATAAATACTGCATAAGAATCAAAACTTAGGATGCAAAGGTATTAATAAACTAAACCCTCTCCAAAAATACTTTGTCCATCTCCTCAAACCTAAATAAGACACCTATTCCAACGCCCTGCATTTAACATTGTAAATATCTGTTCCCGTTTCCGATACAAACCCTAACAAAGTTAGCTTGATCCTGTCCTTGTCACGGCTGTATCTTGAGACCACGAGACATCTTGAACCTTTTACTTGACAACCCTCAAAGGATTCTGAACTTTGTTGTCAAAGTGTAGCGTTTACGCTGGTATGTTGGAAATTCAATATTGCTGGTCAGTTTCGAAACGATCAGAACTATCAAAGAGACGGTTTACGTGAGGTAGGTATCGATGCTCGAAGGTGTTACGTGTTACAGCGTGTTAGCTTGCAAATTCTTGCTATACATATTATTATGTAACATCGTGTTTTACTATCACTGCTATTATGGTGTGCTTGTGAGAAACGATTCAGGAAGTAACATTTTGGGGCAGAATAAACATTTGGGATAATGACTTTTCATTAGAATGATGCGCAAAATCCACATTAATTTGAAAGTATTTGCAATGAGCTACAAAAAATAAACATTATGTCTTTACTTCCAAATTAGGTACAGAAGGTATAAAAAGTATACAGTATTGATATAAAAAATCGAAAAAATGTGTTTAGCACACTAGTTCTCTCTGTTCCTAATCTTCTATTCTGTTTCTGTCCTTGTCTGTATTTTTAGAAGCTTAAATTACCTTTACTACTTATACGAGTATCAATCCTTGTTAAGTTGTACCTGACTCACAACTGACAACTACATACCTCTTTGTCGAATTCCTGTTAAACATGACTCAGAATAATTGTGCATATTTTAAACTTGAATTATTGCAACCCCTCATGTTTCACCCTTTGATGAATAACGTTTCAAATTTTAATGACGTCATTCTTTAAGGCTTTGCATTAAAACGCCGCCTAGTGAAAATTATGGAAATGTTCCCTTCCAACAAGCATGATTGTTACACTCGCTTCAATAATTTTATAATTTCATTGTATTTCTTTTGTTTTAAATCTCCTTCACTTCTTTTTAGTGGATAGCTTATAATAAATAGCAGATATTCTTAAAAAACCAAGTTGTTAATTGCAACGCAATTTGCATCCCTGCACATTCCGGTAGCTATAGTTAGTGCTATACATCAAGTCAATTAGATAGTCTCGAGTAAAATATGTAGGAGCTGTTTAGGGTAGCGGTCTGCCCAGGGGGACGCCGGCAGGGTTGCCACTGGCTAATAAATGTAAATATTAGCAGTTCTAAAACACACAAACAAGCTGCAGGGTAAAAACTATAATTACCTTTTATAAGCGAACAAATAAGGTGAAAACCTGCACTTTCCCCGGCCATATAATGTCATATCAACGCAGGCGCAGGAGCATGGCCGTTACAATCATTAGAGTCATGGACTAAATATTTGTTATAATTTAGTAACAACCTATCACTTAGTAAAATCTTGGCATGATTGTGTAAAATGTGGTTATAAAATTATAAACAAGTCTTTTCATAATTGTTGGTATTACTGTAGCTCTGCCTACTCCTTTTTTGGAATGAAGGCGTGGTGTTATGTATGTAGTAACAGCATTTCTGTTAGGTTTAAAACCATTAATTGTAACATTTTCAACTTGCAAAACCGGGAATCCTCACGTACAATTTTAGAGATCGGCAGATGGCAGAATGGAAAGAAATCAAGAAAAACTAAATTATAGGCATTACAGTCGTCTTATTGAGTACAGATTTAAATCTTAAGATTTTCTGGAAGTCGGGATAGACGGCAGCAAAATAAAAACAGTTAAATGTTGTAAAAATAAAATACTTTTCTTAATAACTCACGTTCCCGTTATTATCACGATTTCTCTACGCTGTCTCTTCTACCTATTAATAACTCCCTTTGTAATATGTATATGAAACCAACTAACAGAGAAACGCCCAAAATCTTTTAATAACCGAGAACCCTGCGCCCCATCCTTGCCGCCGGATATTACGCCCGCGTCCTACTTACGAACCGACAGACGGACTAAAAGCCGCTTTACACTACAACCATCCAGCCTTAATGCACCACCTTTATCCCAAGCACATAGGGCCTAGATTCCAACGGCAGGTCTGAGGTAGTTGGCTAAATTAGTCTTTGTTTCATTGGGGCTTAATGTACCGGATATGCATTAAAAAGGGTCTGTGTTCAGGTTTTGGTTCATCTGCATATGCTTATATCCTTTGGTTCACGTCGATTAATGTTGATATTGTGGTTGTATAATATTGTTTAATAGTCCATCACTCAAAGAAAAGTATGCCGAATAAGATAATTTTCTCTACATACTTTCATAACATCACGCCTTCATTCCGAGATATGGGGTAGGCAAAGCTAGAGAAATACCAACAACTCAAAAAATATTTTGTTGGTATAATGGTATTATAATTCTGTAACTAAATTTTGCACAATCAGATGTTTACCAGTGTGTTATTAGTGATAGGTTGCGAGCCCATCGCCTAACAGTACTAAAAGCCCTTACTCCCTTAGTTGCCTCTTACGACATCCTCGGGAAGACATGGAGTTTATACTATTCTATCCCGGCAACCACAAGGCGATTTTCTCTTAGTTGACATAATTAAATAGTTATTATCTTATCAACTAGTTATTTCTACAACAAGTGATAGTAAACTGCTAGTTCATTTGTCATTAATTACCTACTCGTATCTTACTTGATCTTTGTATGCAGAAATTGTCCAATCAATTACCCTCTACCGTGTTTACGCTACTCGTGGATGCATTTTCATAGGCCGATTGGATCAGCAGCGGTCAGTTTTAAATTACACAATCTCCATTACGTTTTGTAAGGTTCGTGTAGGTGTGTAAGTTCGTGTGTTGTGTTCCGGTGTGGGGATAAGACAGCCGGTGAAATTACTAGCATAGAGGCATTCCATCTTCGTCCTCAGGGTTGGCAATGCATTTTAGGTCTTAGTATTATAATCTTGAGAATTCAAATTATGTCATTGGGTCTCAGATTTCACTTACCATCAGTTCGCCTTAGTGCTCGTGTGCCTTTTCCTTAACATAAAAAACACTCTTATTTAAAAAAATATACAATTTTTTAGTCCAACAGAATATTTTGTAAGTATAATAATAAAAAATATTAAGGACTCAGTACAAATGGTAGTATATTATAATTATAAAAACTTATTAAAAATACAGAATGTTTTCAACACAACAATATTGACAACAAACAGGCGCATACCACCTCCATACCGCCAAAAATAACATTAACAAAACCTCCGTCACAATGTTCGTAATTCGATATTTATTTAACCTAAAAATATTTCTCATTTTAAAAGTAGCAACACCACGAAAATTTATTTAAAATTCAAAGTCTCCCGAATTTATTCAAACTTTAAGTTCTTAATATAAAAGCCGAGGAACGTTCTGTAGCAAGAACTAGTTGTAAAGAACCGACAGGCGCGACCTAGTTCCCGCTAGTTACGACCTAATAGCACCCAGCCTTCTGTTTGACAAGATTTAATTAGTTCCTTCAAGGAGTCTTTACTGACCGTATATTTATATTTTATATTCGTATCTCAAACAACGCAGAAATAAACTGCGGATCCTAAAGACTTGTTATTTGAAGGAAATATTTTGTGGATGCCCTAGAAGTCCTCTAGAAGCATTTTTCCTATAGGAAAAATCTCGGGCTTTCTATAGTTTATAAATAATGAATAATATGCATTTTCTACAAGACTATTGTTGAAAATTACTAATAATTCTCGAAATAGGTTTCAGTCTATTTATGAACTAATATTGAGTCTGTCATATGCATGTGCATGTAATGTAATAGTTTTATTAAAAATAGCATAATATTCAATAATGAAAAATTTAAAAGAAAAAAAAAACCGACTAATATTTTAAATGCGAACTTTTGTATGCATGTGTTAGTTGGTTACTCTTACACACTGCAACGGCTGTATAGATTTATGTAGATGAAATTTGGAATGGTGATAGCTTATTTATACACTGGATTAACACATACGAGTAGGCCACTATTTATACCGAAAAAATTAAAAGTTGCGAGCGAATAGCAATAATCGAAATGTATACGAATGAAGCCTCAGGCAGAAACTAGTACAAAATAAACGTAGTTTTTAATAATATTGGCAAATCACAACAATTTTAACTTGATATCGCGTGTTTGTCACTAAAAAGGAATTCGTACAAATAGTTCATCTACACATTGTGTCGATTAATTAACGGTAAAGTGGAGCTTTCATTATTATCTGCCTTTTAACCTACTGAGATTAAATTTGATTGAACATTGAGAACAAAATGAATGAAACCATTAGATCTACATCTAACGTGTCAGCATACTATAATAAACCGCCGTGTGTTCTGTAGTTCGACTTTTTACATACTATTTTTTTCACGCTACACAGAGCACTGCACTACTTTAGCTCGACTGACGAGAGATGTGAATTTTGCAGGTAGTAACTATGACGCTTTTATTGGTTAAGTGCTCGATGCTAGTCGGCAACTGCTGAATTAACCCAATTTCGACTGTTGCAAACAGGTTTTAGGGATTTCTGTATTTTATCTAGTATTAAGAATTGGGTCCCTAGTGGTTGCCGGGTTAGAATAGTGCCACTCCATGTCTTCGCGTGGATGTCGTGAGAGGCGACTAAGGGAATAAGTGCTTGTAGTACTATTAGGTGATGGGCTTGCAACCTGTCACTAATACACTGGTAAACATCTTAGCCTGACCGTGTAAATTGTGGTTACAGAATTATCAACAAGTTTAAAGTTGTTGGTATTCTGTAGCTCTGCCTACCCCGCTCTGGGAATGATAGCGTGACGTTATGTATGTATGTTATATAAAAATTGGTTCATAGTTTAAATTTGAAATTCAGGTTAAGTTAAAGTGAGTTTTATCCCAGCATTAGTACATAAGAACGCAAAAGGTTAATTAAAATAACTTTGAGCTCTTAAATTCAACGCCGAGGCATGTTCCGAAGACTGCTAGAACTTACTCCGACTGTGTAAGGCTCCGACAGGTCTTGGCGTCGCGACCGATGCACTCCTAGTTCCGACTACCAGTCAACTACTTAGTGCATTCGAGCAGCTTCGAGCAGCTGTTTGGCTGAGTTTAATTAGTTGAAGAGGTTAGTAATCAATGGTGACCGTACAGACATAATTAATAAGATTTGATTGTTTTTATTTCTAAATAAGTTGGTAATGGTTAGCTTATAAAAGAGATCAGCGTACAACATTGGTTCAATCAATCAGTCAATCAATTTATTTGCTAAAATGCATTACGGTCTTAAAAAAAATATGTTACAGATCAGGCGTTCCGTCGACAATACGACATGCAAATTTTTAAATCACCTTAACCAAAAAAATGTGAATAACACAAAATTAATTAATATTAAAAGTATTTCACAAATCATATCGTCAATTAATTGTTGATGAGGTACAAAAATTTGGTAGTCATCATTACGTTAGTTCGATCTAGTCTCATTAATTTAAGTATTCATTTGATGTATAAAACAATTCCGAAGAAGGCAGACTGTAAGCTGGTTCCTGTCTATAACATGCCTGGGGCCATTAACTAATGTAGGTGTATAAAAAAAGTCAACCATATTTTATCATCGAGTCCTTTAAGATAGGAAGGATTGCAAACAACGGAAAATAATTATGATTAAAATTTAACTTGCTTGAATGCCATTATAATTATCATTTGGTTGGTATTCGGAGTGTAACTTGGACAAATATTTACAGGAATTAAAAGTATTCAATTGCGCAAATACACCTTGCAATTCTACGATAAATATTGAATTTTATTGAATAGGGGTAAATTCACCTTTTGCTTAGTTATTTTTTTAATAACATCAACCACTTTGCTAAAAAACCTACTGCTTTATTAATCTATAGTCAAGTCTTTACTCCTGAAAAGTCATGTTTTGGTCTTCTCTTGCGAAAATAACTATTTTATCAAAATATCAATAAACTACCACAAATTAAGAAATAAATATTCATGATAATATCATCTTTGCCAAAAATTTACGTTTATTTTCGGTTTTAAAGCAATGATAAAGATTGTTATATGGGACCTAAAAGCTCCTTTAAATAATCTCAAACCTTTTTTAAAATAAAGTACGTCTTCAGCCGTTATCTATCCAGTCTACTTCCTACCGACTAACCAGGAGGCTCTCCGGAGACGCTAATCCGAAGATCTTAATAAGTGCGACGTGGAAGCTCGGGATCAATCGAGGCAATAAGAATGTGCGGCACGCGCTCGACCTAAGGGGGAGAGCTGATAGCTCGCGACAACTCGCCTACAAGATACGCCACTTCACAAGAAAACGCTGTATTAGTAGACTATTTAGATGTTTTCTTTAAATAGCACTTTTTTTTTTGAGATTGGTCTTTGAGATTAATGAACATCACTACATAGTATAAAACGCTTGCCGCTGTCTGTCCCTATGTATGCTTAGATCTTATAAAACTACGCAACGGATTTTAATGCGGTTTTTTTTAATAGATAGAGTGATTCAAGAGGAAGGTTTACATGCATAATGCTTTAACCCGGAGCGAAGCGAGGGCGGGTCGCTAGTTTAAAGATAAATTTAAAACTAACGTCGGATAAAGTGGTTAATATCGGCTCACGTCACTTATTTCATTTGATTTATTGATGCTTTTATAAGATGCCCAGGCGCCTAGAAATTAAAGATGCATCATTAGCTAACGTTCTCACCTACCGAACACTAGGTATAAAACTGAAAAAGGCGATCAGCGCGATAGATCTTTAAATATATACTTAGGTAAGTAAATCCCATACAGGTAATATTATATTGATACTCACCTAAAATCGATAATGTTATGCAACTTGTCTAGGCTTCCCGTCGTTGAAAGTTTTAATAATAATGTTGTCATGGTGGACATAGGTATTGAGTTTCGAAAATACCACGGGGCGTTTTGATGTTAAGCTAAATAAGGCTACTTTGCAAACTCCTGCGTCAGATTTTTCGTTGATACAATAGCAATCCGTACAATATCTGTGTGGTTGCCGGGTTAGAGTAGTGCCACTCCATGTCTTCCCGTAGAGGTCGTAAAAGAAAGAAAGAAACATTTATTCGGCTAAAATACTATTACAATTAAATAATTAATTTAAGAGACGACTAAGGGAATAAGGGCTTGTAGGACCGTTAGTGTTAGTTATCAACAAGTCTTTTAGAGTGATCATTTCTGTAGCTCTGCCTACCCCTCTTTGGGAATGAAGGCGTGATATTATGTTTACCCAGCTCATTTACCAGATCAAACCGTTATTTCCCCGAGTGAGCCATCTTGTCCGAACAGTCTCTGGGCGTGTCGGGACATGTTTAGGAAAACAAAGTGAAACGAGGTAATTTCATTAACGGCCTCGAGTTGTGGACTTGTTCCATTGCGATATTGGAGGATGTTTCTCTTTTCCAAACAAATGCTGCTTCAAAGCAAAAACGTTGGTTTTTAATAGATTTATGTAAAAAAAATGTATACTTCAGTAATTTTGGTGAATGAACCAAGAATGAACACTTTCGACCGAGGATGTGCGGTCAGCCTTTCGGCTGCACACTATTGCTTTGTCATTTTAACTTGATGTTTGAACAACTGAACTAATCTCTCAAAGGCATTAAAGCGACATGGTACTAAAATTCACAGCTCTTTACAAGCCCTTTCACACTGTCATCGGAAGTTGCAACTTGATGTTTGGTCAACAAGAAATTGAACACGTCATTTACTTACACAGAAGTAAATCTAACCCTTATTTGGCTTTTTAGGTATAAGCCCTCGTCATGCCTGTTTATTTCAAGTCTGAATACAAATTTAAATACTGGGTAAGTTTTGGCTTTATATCAATTTATCGGTAATTTGTTAAAATATCATAAATATCATAATGTTACAGAGGCGAGCCTTTCGTTTCGTCAAAAAGTTTTTGCCAAACTGATTCATTTCCCAAACATATCATTTGACCAAACTGTTTTTCGTCCGAAACTGTAAATATTTCTGGATTTATTTTAGGACCATCGTATAGAACCCTATAGGTTCGAAGAGGTTAGTTTTATAATCTACCCTTTGGTCCCTTACTCGCGGTGATACGATTTATCCCGTGTGCGTGTGGCAATTTGCGGCAACTATTGCTTACTATCAGTTAATACACGAAATGCTTGCACGTGTTTTTTAGGGTTCCGAGGGAAAACTAGGAACCCTTATTAGTTTCGCCATGTCCGTCCGTCCGTCCGCAGCCTAGCGCAGAGACTCTTGGGACTAGAAAGCTGTAATTTGGCATGAATATACATAATTAGTCACGCCAACAAAGTAGTAAAGTAAAATCTTGTAAAAAAGTAATAATAGTGTATCTCCCCTACACGTAACGTGGGGATGTATTATTTTTTCCTCGTCTATCTCATAGTGTGGGGTGTTGTTGGATAGGTCTTTAGGTTTGTAATTTTTTTTTTTTGATTAAGGGATTCTTTTTTGAGCTTTAATACAAAAAAAATGAAAACAATCTTAAATGAAAGCGCATATAACAAACTTAAAAGGAAAACTATCACGACTAAGAAGACATCATTGGTTCTTGAGATACAGACGATTAAAGTGTTTATACCTACTAAAATCAACTAAGACGGCACCAAATGATTTTAAATAGAAAATTAGTTACTAGTTATTACTTGTTGATTTCTATTTTTGTAGTACTTAACGGCTTCGGAACCCTATACTAAGTATGTCCCGACATGCTCTTGCCCGGCTATAAGATAGAACGTCAGTGACTTTGAAATAGAGCAAAAATTTTCTTTTTTATGTTAAGGAGAAGGCACACGAGCGCTCAGGCCACCTGATGGTAAGTGGAATCTGAGACCCATAGACATTTGAATTGTCAAGACTATAATCCTAAGACCTCAAATGCGTTACCAACCCTGACGACTAAGATGGAATGTCTCTATGCTAGTAATTTGACTTTGGCTAATTATTCACGTCCAACGGTTTTAATTTATTTCATGATAACGCCTCTCTACTCTGATTTTTGTCTATCGCTCTTATTCTTCCCACACATTTATAAAATTTCTTGTACAAAAAGGTTGCTTGTCTTCCTAATTCGCTTGTTACTGGGAAATACGTGGTATAATTAAAACGCACGCGTGACCGGGGTTTCAAGCGGCTTGTCTCCCAACCAAATTAGCTCACGATTTTTAATTTGCGTACTGATATCTCTACGTAATTGTATAAGGTCCCATGTGACAAGCTAGGAGTATGCTAAACTAACCTCTCAAACTGGAATAACAGTTAAAACTACGTTACTTGGATGCTATACATATTATCGTGTACCTATTCAAAATATTTTCTTACTAGAAATTAAAAAGAGGTTTATTATGTCAATCTTTTCCGAGAGGTCATCAATATCAACTCATTTGAGAACCAAATCGCTTGGACTCCAGTAAATATTTCGCCAATAATTCACAATTTATAATTCATTTTATTCATTGCAGTTATGGGTGAATTGATAGTTTGTATTCAACGTTGCTTTTGTGATCCTTAATCAAGTGATCTGCAAATCTAGTGAGGATTTTATAGTACACGGGGCGTCCCGCGGCTCCATTGCTAATACGAATATTCTTTGCCAATTGCCACTTAACTTTGTCAGTTTAACTCTCTCGTAACTATAAAAAGTCGAAATTGCTTCTTTTAATTTAGCGGATGCGGTCTTCCTTTTCGTTAGTACTCTCTAGTTAGGGCATGAAAAAACGGTCTTTACTCCCTCGACAAAATCAGACTCCAAACCAAAAATCATTAAAATCGCTTTATCCGTTGGGAAAGCACCAAAGCCATGTATAGAAAAATCGATGGCAGACAGACACATCGTCAACTTTAACCTAAACCAGAAACCAAATCATTTAGTCATAGATTTATTTGAATATTGTTTCTCTTCAAGGGGCCATGGTTTATGAAGGAAATATCAAGACTCGTATCAGCAGTCGCAGTCTCTTGTGACGTCGTGCATCGAGACCTTCTCCAGCAGAACAACGCATGATATTGTCATAGTTCTAGATTAAGTTCATGCATAAAATTGTATAATTTTTGAGGCACTTCTGAGGTGGTGGTCTTTTTTAGGGAAGCACTGTTAGATTTTGACGTATTAAAGTACACTTGTGTACTGTTACTTATTATTCTTTTTCTATATCTTTAAACATTATAATATTTTATGACACTCTCACGGTAGATAGCACCCCACTTGATTTTACCTTCTTTGTCGCATCCGTGTAGCGTTAAACAAGTGGCAGGGCGCGGAACGCAAAAACTGGGCAAGAGCATGTCGTGCAGGGTTCCAAAGCCGTTAAGTACTAGAAACATAAAAAAACAACAAGTAATAACTAATTTTCTATTTAAAGTCATTTGGTTCCGTCTTAGATGATCTTAGTAGGTATAAACACTTTAATTGCCCGTATCTCAGGAACCAATCGTCTACTTAGTCGTGATAGTTTTTTTGATAAATTCGTTATATTATGCGCTTTTATTACAGATGTTTTCAGAATTTTAGTATTTGTTCAATATTTCATAAACGAATCCCTTAATCGAAAAATGATTTTTACAAACCCGCAATATTTTTTAAAGACACACATTATGGGGTAGACGAGAATATAAAAACATCCCCACGTTACGTGATGGGGAGGTACTTCCACATTTTTTTTTCAAGGTTTTATTTTACCTCCTTGTTGGCATGACTAATATGCATGATGCCAAATTACAGCTTTCTAGTACTAAGAGTCTCTGAGCTAGGCTGCGGACGGACGGACGGACGGACATGGCGAAACTTAAATATAATAAAATAATAAACTTAAATATAATAATAATAAAACTTAATACTTGACTATGGAACCCTAAAAAAAGTAAGTTATAACTGATTTACTATTTCAATTTTTTAGACCAAGGTATAATAGTAATATCCTTTCGTCGTGATGCTGTTGGCGCTGCGTCGGGAGGGCTCGTTAGTCTGATAGACTAGGCGCCGGCTGCGGGCTGACTCACTACGTTGGATTCATCTTAGGTAAGTTGTAGCGGGTTAGGTTTCCGAAATTCGAGGAATTAGGTAATTATACGCCTATTCGTTACGTTTTTTATCGTTATGTTGTAGTTGGGTTGCTTTTGGAAAGCTTCTTTAAACAATAAATAGAAATGAGTGATTTGAGGCCATTACTAGAGTAGGGTAATACTCGTATGATGTTTTGTCCTGCAAAATTTTAGTATAACTTTGGATTTAATCTTAATTTCTCCATAATTAATAAGTATTATTAATTATAGTATCCGAATGCAAAATAAAGTTTCATCCAGGCACCCGAAGACGATGAGGAAGGTAGAAATGGAGAAGTAAAATAAGTACAGGTAATCCCATCACCATGTGGGGTTAATATGGGCTAGAGAAAACATCCAAATAAATAATAAATTTTATTTTGTTTTGAAAGTGCAACACGAATGGCTTTATTCGGTAGCCTGAGAAATACCGAGGTAGCCCTCGACCTATCCAATCGTAGCGCGGAATTATGCAAGTTTCTTCGATTGATGCTCGTAGTAGGTCAATGAAAGCTGGATGACGACGTATAACGAAGGTAAATTGTATTAAACTGATTTGTTGAGCTGCAGAAGATATTACAATGAATAAAGGATTTTTTGCACCGAGATACTAAGAAAAAAGTACTACGGTACTAAGTTAAGTGAGAAACTGATTTATTTTTCTTCATAACCTGGCAGAAAACACGGGTCGAAGATGTATTAGGAATGGATTATATCAACTGATCTCGGAAATGTATGTTTGGGTTTTTTTTGTGAATGTAAGCCAAAAATAAATTCAGGGAGCACACTTACAAATTGCTTTCCTTATTTTTCGTTTGCATTGCATTTGTATGTAACGATGCATAACTCACTATATAGATGATTCAATGATATTCAATCTGTGGTCCCGTGACAGGTGTTTATTTATTTTAGTAGTTTATGCAACTGATGAGTAATGGCCTCTCAGTCCATAAAATACGAGTGTGGCCTATTTATTTATTTATTTATTTATTTAAGAAACAAACAGTCGTTTACAAAAAAAGCTTACAGACTATTGCTTAAAATTAGACCTGGAGTTTCCTTAAAGTACAATAAATACAGTCTGTGACCAACGAAAATACAAAAAACGAAATTAAGATATTTTGAATTTTGATAGATATATTTTAGTAGATATATGTTAACGAAAAGCATTTTTAAGAGCAATGATAGTGCAGTTAAATATATCAATGTTTTCAAGTTTCTTGTTGTCGTTAAATAGCTTGCAGGCACGCCTCATGAATATATTTTGTGCATAACGTGTTCTCCGACGGGGAATAGAGAACAAATCTTTTTTTCGACATTGGCGCAGACGTCTACTTGGTACTCTAAAATGGATTTGATGAAGTAGTGAGGGGACATTTAATTTATTATTTAAAATTTTGTATAGCAAAACTGAATCCACACAGTCTCGGCGGTCACTGAGCGTTTGGAGTTTATGATGAGTCAGTGAATCCCTATAGCTAGTGTGAGCATGTCCAGTTCTGAAATCGAGAGCTTTAACAAACCTTTTTTGTAAACTTTCTATTCTTTGAATATGAATAGCATGATAAGGTTTCCAAACAGCACTGGCAAATTCAAGATTGCTGCGAACAAAACTGTTAAAAAGAATTTTGTAAGTGAGACTATTTTTGAAAGGTTTTCCAACTCGCAAGATAAAACCAAGTTGCTTATATGCCTTTTTTAAAATATAATCAAAATGGGGTTTAAATGATAGCTTGAAGTCCATAATAATACCAAGGTCACGAATTTGTGTTACTCTACTAAGATGACTGTTACATAGGGTGTATTTAAAGTTAAAGTTATGTTTTTTTTTTGAAAAATTAATTACAAAACATTTGTTTAAATTTAAAAATAACTTATTCTCTTTACAGAAAAGTTCAAAATTTACTAAATCTTCTTGCAATAAATAACAATCTTCGACAGAACTGATAGTTTTAAAAATTTTCGTGTCATCTGCATAGAGCAACACGTTACAATTTTTAATATATTTATCTATATCAATTATAAAAAGCGTAAACAATAGGGGACCTAGATGAGAGCCTTGGGGTACTCCGGAACTAATGGACTTGAATTGTGAGGTGTGACCAGATAGAACTACACATTGGCTTCGATTTTCAATATATGACTTGATCCAGCGGAACAGATCGCCATGTATACCTAGGCGCCAAAGCTTAAGAAGGAGCGTGTTGTGGCAAATTTTGTCGAATGCCTTGGCGAAATCTGTATACACGGCTTCTACAGAAGCACCTTCGTCCATCGCGAATAGGATCTCATTACAAAAAGTCAATAAATTACTGTCCACCGAACGACCTCTGTAGAAGCCATGTTGGTTAGGGCTAATGTGATTTTTAAAAACTTCAGAAATTTGGTCTGTAACAATCGTTTCGAAAATTTTATTAAATTGGCATAGTTTAGAAATAGGCCTGTATTGCTCAATGTCCCGACTAACTGAGCCCTTGGGGATAGGAGTGACAAAAGCCCTTTTCCAAATGTCTGGAACGCAGCCATTTTTGATGGATTTTTTAAATAGGATAGTGAGTGGAGACGCTAAATTTGAAGAGCATTTTTTAATAAAATAAGGATGAATACCATCAGGACCTGCACCTTTGTTAACATTAATTTTATTTAATAACTTAAGCACTGTGGCACGGCTGATTTCTATATTACTAATATCGATTAAAGGTTCACAAGGTGGTGTTAAACTGCTAAAGTCAAAAGGTATGTTATCAGATTTCTCAAATACAGAGTGAAAGTGAAGGTTAAAAAGGTTACATATTTCTGCTCCATCAGAAGTAGTGCGATCTTTATAATTCATTGTTTGCATTAATTTATTTTTTGAGGATTTAGATTTTATATATGACCAGAAATAATTTGGATTTGATTTGATTTTTTGTTCCGTATAAGATATATAACTATTGTAACATTGTAATTGCATCTTATCCGCCCGTTTTCGTAATATTTTATATGTTTCATAGTCTAAAGGATTATTGTATTTCTTCCATAACCTATGAAATTTACGTTTTTCATTTAGCACCTTTTTTAATGGTCTAGTGTACCATACCGGCACAGACGCTGATACATTCACCTTACGGCGCGGGATGTGTTTATAAATTAAATCATTAAGGAGATCGTAGAATTTAGTAACACTGCTTATGAAATCGCAATCATCAAAAAACGTATACCAATTAATTTTAGATAATTCCAAGTTAATTTTACTATAATCACCAGAGTAAAAATTTGAAATAATATTGGGTGCCGGCTTAAGAGTAGGCTCGAAATTCAAGTTAATGTCTATAACAATCGCTTTATGGTGAATGTCTTCAGGCGTGAGTGGCTGGTCGCAAGCAGCGACTGTACACTCGGTGCTGCATATTATCAAATCGTTAATTCGCCTATTGACGTTATAAACCCAATTAAATTGTTTTAATTCTGTATATGATAAGAAATCATGGATTATTTGTGTTGAGTAACTGCTACTCGGCAATAAAAGCATCCCTGGGGAAGAGCGTGTCATCCACTCGGCCTCGGGTACATTAAAATCACCAGTGAGCAAAAATAAATCGTTTGGCCTATCTATAATTATTTGACTAGCGATTTCAAAAAAGGAGGTCAACGTTTCTTTATATCCGGTACCCTGAGGAATATAAATACAGGCTATATTGAAGAAAGATTGTTGTTGTGCATTATGAGCTTGGTCGAGCGATCTGTCCCGTGCACATGAATCCAGCGGAACAGAGGCCCAGACACAGTCGCAATAAGCGCGCGGAGGCACTGGCCAGTCGCGGCGGAACGCCCGGCGGCGCGCGCGCACCGCCACTGCCGCGCCGCCGCCGCGCGCCGCGCCGCTCTCCGACGCCGACCGGTCGCATCGAAACACATTATAACTACGATCGAAAAATTCTCCGTCATAGAAATCTGGAGTTAACCAAGTTTCGGTCAGGCAGATAAAATCGTAATCACACTGAGCAACTTTAGAAAAAAACTCATTAGATTTTGTTCTCAATCCCCTCACATTTTGGTAATATCCATTGAAAATGTTATTAGTCATTTTTAGGTATTAAAATAAAATATTGCATTGGATAATTAAAAACGAGAGCGCCGCTTGAAATTGAGGAACATGCATTTGATTTAGAAAAAAGAATATAGAGGAATAATAATAAATGGGAATTTATACTATTTATCAAAGGCGTGCGTGCACAGTATTCAAACAAACAAGGTAAAAGTATACGTTGATAAAAGGAATTGTTATTAGAAACATCATAGGAATCTACATCGAATAGTAAAAGATTCGAGGCTACGTACTTACGGATACAGTTACAAAAATAACAACATTGCTCGGGTCTAAGAACAATAGAGAAAGATTTACAAGTTAATAAGGCAGACATTAAACTCAGTATTAGGAAAACATTATAATTAGTAATACTTATCGTTATCAAGTACCGTCACTTGATCTTTTTGAGATCAGATTGGGTATTTATAGTTATAACTTTACTTTGCTCGGTTTTTCGAAGGAAGATTTTACAGTCGCGAACCCATACAAAAGAATAGTTATGCTCCAGTTTCAGTTGCCTGGCTTGCTTAAGTAATAACTTATTGGCGGGGGTCAAGTGGTCGCCGACGTACACAGTGGCAGCCGGCCCAGGCAACCCGATGTCAGCTGTTGTGAGGCCGCGGCGCGCGCGCACCGCGGCGAGTAAATCATTTTTGCGACTGCGCTGAGTAAATTTAACTATAATTGCCGGAGGTCTGTTGTTCTGTGGAGAGTCACGTTGGCCTGTTTGGAAGCGGCGAACCCGGTGAATGATATCGACATCATTATCACCTAGATGAAATCCGACCTTGGTAGATATGTCGCGAACAATGGACATTAAATTTTCTCCCTTACTATACGGTATGCCAGAGATCTCTAAGTTGTTGAGCATTGAGAATTGTTTGTTTGAGTTGTTTTCCATGACCAAGCGTTCGATAGTTTCTTGGGCCTCATCAAGAGTTTTTGATATTGCGGTTACTGACGTCATTTTCTTCTCCGCTAACAAAATCCTACTCTCAAACTCGGACAAACTGGCCTTCACTTGAGTTTGTACTTCCATTACGCTTTCTGATAATGATGTAACTACACGCAGCTGATCCCGAATTTCAGACCTTATGTCTTCTCGCATAGCAACCAACTTCTCGTTTTGCGCTGTGGTAAAATTTGTGAGAAGGGACATTATATCTTTTCTAAATTCAGTAAGCTCGTGTTTAATATCGCAATCAACTTCCGGCTGTTTTCTATTCCGCATGGTAATTAGATGGGCATCCTGGTCTACATAGGTCGGAAGGTCCGGCTGTGAGCCACTTTTCGGAGGTGAATGACGAAGAAAACTCATCTTTTTGAGTTTATTGCGGGTGAAAGCACAACAAAATAAATTCCTTAACCCGTTTGCAAGATAGCGGGCGACAGCGGCACACACACACTCGCGAAATTTTTACTTGCGGGGGGGCGAAGAGCACGGTCACCGATGTAGCGATGAGCGCAACTCAATAACTGCAGTTACAAGCGAAAGTTAACTTTAAAGTTTATGTTAATAAAATTTAGATTAAATATCGTGAAATTTTAAAACTTGTAGATTCAATTAGTACACGACTGGTTTATAAGACAAACAAATGAGGACTGGTATAATAGTAATATCCTTTCGTCGTGATGCTGTTGGCGCTGCGTCGGGAGGGCTCGTTAGTCTGATAGACTAGGCGCCGGCTGCGGGCTGACTCACTACGTTGGATTCATCTTAGGTAAGTTGTAGCGGGTTAGGTTTCCGAAATTCGAGGAATTAGGTAATTATACGCCTATTCGTTACGTTTTTTATCGTTATGTTGTAGTTGGGTTGCTTTTGGAAAGCTTCTTTAAACAATAAATAGAAATGAGTGATTTGAGGCCATTACTAGAGTAGGGTAATACTCGTATGATGTTTTGTCCTGCAAAATTTTAGTATAACTTTGGATTTAATCTTAATTTCTCCATAATTAATAAGTATTATTAATTATAGTATCCGAATGCAAAATAAAGTTTCATCCAGGCACCCGAAGACGATGAGGAAGGTAGAAATGGAGAAGTAAAATAAGTACAGGTAATCCCATCACCATGTGGGGTTAATATGGGCTAGAGAAAACATCCAAATAAATAATAAATTTTATTTTGTTTTGAAAGTGCAACACGAATGGCTTTATTCGGTAGCCTGAGAAATACCGAGGTAGCCCTCGACCTATCCAATCGTAGCGCGGAATTATGCAAGTTTCTTCGATTGATGCTCGTAGTAGGTCAATGAAAGCTGGATGACGACGTATAACGAAGGTAAATTGTATTAAACTGATTTGTTGAGCTGCAGAAGATATTACAATGAATAAAGGATTTTTTGCACCGAGATACTAAGAAAAAAGTACTACGGTACTAAGTTAAGTGAGAAACTGATTTATTTTTCTTCATAACCTGGCAGAAAACACGGGTCGAAGATGTATTAGGAATGGATTATATCAACTGATCTCGGAAATGTATGTTTGGGTTTTTTTTGTGAATGTAAGCCAAAAATAAATTCAGGGAGCACACTTACAAATTGCTTTCCTTATTTTTCGTTTGCATTGCATTTGTATGTAACGATGCATAACTCACTATATAGATGATTCAATGATATTCAATCTGTGGTCCCGTGACAGGTGTTTATTTATTTTAGTAGTTTATGCAACTGATGAGTAATGGCCTCTCAGTCCATAAAATACGAGTGTGGCCTATGAAACGAGCGTCGGCGAGTTTCATAATAGGATCACACGAGTATTTTAATTCCTAATTATTTACCGTTGCATACACTACTTGATCTACAGACATATCATAAGGCGTAACAGAAGCAATAAACCTACACTTTTCACAATCTTACTTCCGTAACAGCAAAAACGAACAAACAATAATAATAATAATGGTGATAATTCGATCCTCCGTCAAGACGAATTAAATTAATAAAAATAAATCAAATTTAAATGATGATTTCAATGATTTTTATCATTTAGACAAACGAATGAAGTCCCTATTCTCATGTCACTCTAGATCAAATATCGAGCGGTTTATATTTTAAAAATATACTGAATTGACGTTTCGTATCGATAACTGTTTTAATATCTATTGATACCAGTGGTGCTAGACAAGTTGCATTCGACAATCGTTATCATGTTTCGATTGAAAAATATATGGAATTGTCGTAAGTGTCACGTTACTATCTCGGTGGCTTACCTACGTCAATTCCATACATTTATCAATCGAAACATAATCGCTAACGATTGTCGAATGCAACTTGTCTAGCACCACAGAATAGAGACCTTCTTGAGTTTTGACAGTTGTTCCAAATTTAAAGCCATAATTTTTCAAAAATCGATACTGTAATAACATTACAGTACAGATTTTACCTATTACCACGGACAAGAGAGTTCTCATAGTAGAATTGGTTGTAATAATGCCGGTCATTTCTTACGGGTTCTGAATGCATATTAGAGCACTAATGACATGTGTGTAGATTTTTATGTGTATGCATTCTTCATTGCACAAAATTAAAATAGTACACAAAATGCGGACTTAATGCTACAACATTATCTATCAGTCAACTTTAAGGTGAAATCAGAAAGTAGTTAGGTGCAATAAAATGACCATCTTTTCCCTTTAACTAAATCTGGTTAATGATTTAAATATTATTTGATTATTGTGCTCGTTTTACATCCCCCGTGGAACGTACAGGTCGTAAACTGAAGCACGTTATCATGGCTCCCGCTTGTTTACAAAGCTGTTGCCTCGAAACGTTCAACAAAGCCCGGCGATCGATTTAATCATTATTATCGAATAATCATGTTACGGCACTTTGATAGCATTTTCTCATTACCTCGCTGAAATAACGAGTACATGTACACAACAGTTGCAGGCAATTTGCTTTAGTCAAGTGGTATTTCAATCCTGGGGTTCAATAAAACTGTTCATCAGAATATAATTTCAAATCACTTATTTGGAGCCTAAATTAAAGAGCTCACATACGGGCCGACCGATTTCCACCAAAATTAGTTAGGAACAATTCAGATGTTATCACTGTTATCAGCGTTCAATTTACAGTACATTTATTAACACAGGCTATCCGCATGTAAACTACAAAGCCAGACGTACGTGACAAACTTGTCATACACTCCTCGTTAAGGTCAAAAACGGACTCAGTAATTATATACTTTAAAAAACCTGCCAAGTGCGAGTCGGACTCGCGCACGAAGGGTTCCGTACCGTTATCAATAAAAACGGCAAAAAAAACATGTCTGTTGTATGGGAGCCCATAAATGTTTGTTTTATTTTAAGTATTTTTTTATTGTTAAAGTGAATCTATAACTTTATATTTCAAATGTCTACCTGTTGTCGTTATCAATATCTATAAAAAGAGCAAAAAAACACATGTTTGTTGTATCGGAGCCCCTTAATTATTTTTTTATTCTGTTTTTTACTATTAAATTTGTTGTTATAGTGGCAACAGAAATACATCATCTCTGAAAATTTCAACTGTCGAGCCATCACGGTTCATGAGATACAGCCAACGGACAGACGGACAGCCTTAGTAATAGGGTCCCATTTTACCCATACCCAATGGGAACCCTAAAAACTGACTAATTTATTAAGTACTTTAAAAAAAAAGGAGACAGGATGCTTTTTATTTGGATAGCAAATGAATTCGCAAAGTTAAAGTTAATACCTTTTTTTACCAAAACTCTACGATACGAGTTATTTCTGTTAGAAAGAGATCACGGTAACCATGAAACCAATAATAACACTAGTCACTTTGAAACATTTTCCGAATCACGAATTCATAAGACCTGAAATGACGGTATGTTGACAGTTACTGCAAATCCCAAACAATTACCTTAATGCACTAACCTTCCGTGTTCAGAAGTCAGTTCCCTAGAGCAGTCTGTTTGCGAAGAGCGGTTCGGTGATTTGGCCGCGTTGGCGTTTGATTGAACTGAGTGGACACAATCTGTCCGGCAAGCAAATTAACTTGGTTGGGTTGATTTGAAGAACCAAAGTTGCTTACTGTTCTATTTTGTTTAGGAATCAGTACGGGAAATGTTAAATGGTAACAGAAAAGGAGGAAATTTAGTGATTGATTTTTTAAAACTGTAATGAAAGCTCATTTATATTTTTTTCTTTTTTTTATTGAAATGACAATAGCTACGGCCGGCGTTGCTAAACCAAATCCCATAAAATATATGTCATGCTACGGCTGCATTAGCCTCTCTTTTCATTATAGAGAAAGAAAGAGAGGGTAACGCTAACCTCTGTTGAATCCCAAAAATTTATTTATTTATTTATTTGACATACCAACAGCACATAAACATTACAAGTTTAAATATATATATATATAAAGGGTACAAATGAAAGTTTATGCGCCAATAACAGGCACGCGCCAGCATTTAAATAGTCTATTTAGGGACTAACACTAAGAGCAAAAAACAACAAATAGTGATTACAATAAAATTCACATTCTTAAAAAATATGTAAATTCATAGAAGCGAAATAAGTAAGTAAAAATAAAAACATTTATCAAAACACATTGTACAACTGACATGCTAGATTTAATAGAACAATTGTAAAATAAAATAAAAGAAATCACGAAGTCAGCAGGGAATCAAGCATTTTACGCCGCATGACAGGTATGGAGTCATGAAAGATGTCAATCACAAAGTCATTAGCTAGAGCCAGATCGTTAAAAGACTTTTGAAAGCGATAAGGTGGCAAGGATTTTCCAAATGTAATCCCAGGATAGTAAAACGCTACCTCTTACTAATAAGAGATTATTTATAAACCGCTTTTTGAAGAACTATGATGTTAGATATGTAGGGTAGATCGTAGATTCAATATGTAAACCAGTCTCAATACACGGTTGTACTGTACGCACGTCTTGCTATTCTCCAGTGGCGACGAGGATCGAGGATTTTCCATATGACTTGTGTAATTTTTTGCTATTCCAAGTAATTTTATTTAAAAGTTTAAAATGCTTTAAACTTTGGGACAGTAAGAACATTATTAATTATGATTTATGTTTAATCTAAGTGAATGTAATACCAGTATATTGTAGTAACCTACTAAAACTGTTGAATTAAGTGCAAACGGAACGCATTTACTTTATCTATGACTACATTTTTGTATCTGCTCTTTGCTTCTTGTCAAGTCGAGTCGAGTAATAAAGAGTCTGTTTTTTTAATTCGCTTATTTTATTTAATAATATCTTCCCGAGTTTACCAAAAATAAACGTAGATTACAATAGGTTATGGCCCTTATTACGCTTCTGATTAATATTAATTAGTATATTACCGAACAGTTGCGCGATTTACTCTGATTGAAGTAATATAACCTCTAAAAGGTTATCCGCGGTGTGGCCATTTTAATTTTTCAGCAAAAATTCTGTTCTAAAAGCAATCGAATATGACTACGTCAATATCAATGGGCACTATTGATAAGTTGCTTGGGAGAGAAAATTACCAGTCATGGAAATTCGCCGTGAAGAGCTATTTAGAACACGAAGATTTATGGGAGACAATTCAACCAAGTACGACCTATACACACGATGCAACGAAAGACACGAAGGCAAAGTCGAAATTAATACTGTTGGTTGATCCGATTAATTATGTGCATATACAAGATGCGACCACCGCGAAACAGGTATGGAATAAACTTGAGAAAGCTTTTGATGACTCCGGGCTTAGTAGGAAAGTAGGTTTGTTAAGAGATCTCATCACCACAACATTAGAGAACAGTTCCAGTATTGAGGACTACGTCAATAAGGTAATGACGACCGCACACAAGCTCAGTAACATAAAATTTGTAGTCGGGGACGAGTGGCTTGGTACATTGCTGCTCGCTGGCCTCCCCGATGTCTACAAACCGATGATTATGGCAATAGAAAGCTCTGGTGTGCCCATTACTGCCGATTTTGTAAAAACTAAGCTTCTTCAGGATGTTAAGGTGTCAGATTCAGTGGCTTACTACGCTAAGTCAAATAAAAAAAATATGTCAAGGTCTCGAAAAAATTCACCAGTTAAACATCAAACTAAAGGACCCCGCTGTTACAACTGTAACAATTATGGCCATTTAAGCAAACACTGTTATTTTCAGAACAAAAAGAGGGATAATTTAAATAAAAATGAATCTAAAAATAATGTTTATTTTGCTGCTTTTTCAGCTGCTGAAGTATTGGATGAACAAAGCTGGTTTGTGGACTCGGGAGCCTCACTACATATGTGCAGAGAGAAAGGTTGGATGTATGACGTCTCTCCTTCTACAGTAAACAATATAAAAGTAGCAGATAACAAAACAGTAGCAGTAAAAGGATGTGGAAATGTGGATTTACATATAAGAGACTCCGATGGCATACTTCGTACAATTCAGGTCAGAAATGTCTTGTATGTACCCTCCTTGACAACCAATTTACTTTCTGTAAGTCAGATAACAAAAAATGGGGGTGAAGTGAAGTTTGAAAAAGATTGTTGTAAAATTTATCAAAATAAGAAATTGATTTTGACAGCATTACATCGCAATAACATGTATTTACTAAATAATATTACTGAAGCACCGGCATTGCTGTCAACCGTAGATGAGCGTGATATAGACTTGTGGCATCAGCGAATGGGCCACCTGAACTTCACAGACTTACAGAAAATAACTGACAGTGCAGAAAGGGTGGAATTGTTTAAAAAAGGAAGTCAGATATGTACAACATGTTTGGAAGGAAAAATGAGTAGACTTCCATTTAATCATACTGGCACAAGAGTTACTGAATCGCTTCAATTGATCCATTCCGATTTATGTGGCCCAATGGAGAATATCTCTATAGGAGGTGCCAAATACTATGTCACTTTTATTGATGATTATAGTAGAAGAGTATTTGTCTATTTTTTGAAAAATAAATCTGAAACTTTAGAAAAATTTAAGGAATTTAAAAACTTAGTAGAAAATGAGATTGGGAAGAATATAAAGATACTACGTACTGATAATGGAAAGGAATATTTAAACAACGAATTTCAAACATTTTTAAAAAAATCTGGCATTAAACATCAAACTTCTAATCCGTATAGTCCTGAGCAAAATGGCTTAGCGGAACGAATGAACCGTACACTTGTTGAAAAAGCGAAATGTTTAATTCTGAGTTCCAGGCTACAAAAAAGATTTTGGGCTGAGGCGATTTCAACTGCAGCCTACATTATTAATCGCTCACCCACAAGAGCTCTGGATTACAGAACTCCATATGAATTGTGGACGGGTAAGAAACCAAACATTAGTAATATGAAGATTTTCGGATGCCATACTATGGTACATGTGCCAAAAGAAAAGAGAAAAAAATGGGACACCAAAGCCATTAAAATGATATTTGTTGGATATTGTGAGAACACAAAGGGGTACCGATTATATGATGAAAAAAGAAATCAAATATATAAAAGTAGAGATGTTGTGTTTCTTGAGCATACAGTTAAATATAACAGTGTCATAATGCCTCTGTCTGATTTGCAGGAACAAGTATCAGTTGATTCGACAAACACTGATCATCATCATAAAGATAAATCTGTAACAGAGACACAGTCTGTTGACTCCAGTGAAAAATATTACTCTGATGATGGTGATGAAGAATATGAACCAGATAAAACTATTAGTGACATACCGGCAAGTAAGATAATACTGAGGCCTAGGAATAACAAACCTACTACATACTTTTGTCTTGAAGAAAGCCCAGAGAGTCCAGAGCAGCCCTGTGTGAAGCAAGCGTTTGCAATGTTAGCTAAGGAGCCGGATACGGTTGAAGAAGCTCTTTCAGGCCCATGCGCAAAAGAGTGGAAAGAAGCCATGAATGATGAATACAAATCACTCCTTCAGAACAACACATGGACATTGGTAACTCTACCGGAGAATAAAAGAGCTATACCTTGTAAGTGGGTGTACAAAACGAAAACTGGTGCTAATGGTGAAATTGTACGCTTCAAAGCAAGATTGGTTATTAAAGGGTTTATCCAAAGAAAAGGAACAGAATATGATGAGATATTTGCCCCTGTGGTTCGACATACATCAATTAGATATTTATTGGCATTGGCCGTCAAATATAATTTATTTATAGAACAGATGGATGCTGTTACTGCTTTTTTACAGGGGGACATAGATGCTGAGATATTTATGACTCAACCACCTTGTTATGATCAGGGAGATGAAGTTTGTAAATTAAACAAATCTATTTACGGATTGAAACAGGCGAGTCGTCAATGGAACTTAAAGCTCTCGTCTGTGTTGAAAGAGCTAGGATTTAAAAGCACATCTGTTGATCCATGTGTGTATTATGAAAATAATAGTGAACATATTGTCGTCATATTAATATATGTTGATGATCTGCTGATATTTTATAATAACAAAGAAAAAGGCGAACAGTTAAAGTATCAACTGAAAAGTAAATTTGATATGAAAGAACTTGGGCCTGTGCATCATTTCATTGGTTGGAGAATAAAGCATGACATGGAAAACAAAAAGATATGTATTGATCAAACTGCCTATATTGAAAAAATTTTGCAGAGATTTAAAATGACTGATTGCAATCCAGTTTACTCCCCATGTGATGCAAGTACTAAATTAATTAGCACAGGAGAAGAAATTAATATTCTTACTAATATACCATATCAAGAGGCAATTGGAAGTTTGCTATACTTATCACAAGGAACCAGGCCTGATATATGTTATATTATAAATAAATTAAGTAGTTTTAATAACAAACCAGAACAGCAACACTGGATGGCAGTTAAGAGAGTGCTGCGTTACATAAAAGGAACAAAGCATCATAAATTAATATTTAGTCAAAAGGAAGAAGAACCGAGAGTGTTTGGTTATTGTGATTCTGACTGGGCGTCAGATGTTAACAACCGGAGGTCGTGCTCTGGTTACATTTTTTTGTTTCAGGGTGCCACAATATCATGGTGCTCTAAGCGACAAAGTACAGTCGCATTATCAACAATGGAAGCTGAATATATGTCATTGGCCACGGCTGTACAAGAGGCCATGTGGTTGAGACACCTGGAGTCCGAACTACGTCGTGACGTCGAAATTTCACCCACAATTATCTATTGTGATAATCAAAGTGCCATTAAATTTGCAGGTACTGACTCTTACTGTGCTCGTAGCAAACATATTGACATACGATACCATTTCCTTCGTGAGAAAGTCGCCAAGAAGGAGATTGAAGTTATTTATGTTGGAACTCATAAAATGGTGGCGGACGTCCTAACAAAAGCTACTTCCCAAATGAAGATTGAAGAGTGCGCGAAGGCTATGGGTTTGCACTTTAAGGGTGGATGTTGAATTAAGTGCAAACGGAACGCATTTACTTTATCTATGACTACATTTTTGTATCTGCTCTTTTCTTCTTGTCAAGTCGAGTCGAGTAATAAAGAGTCTGTTATTTTAATTCGCTTATTTTATTTAATAATATCTTCCCGAGTTTACCAAAAATAAACGTAGATTACAATAAAAACAATTTGTTAAAATAAACTCAAAGTGCCAGTGAGAATTACTTTCTTCATCCCTCCGATTCTCCAAAACCAGATATGTCTTCAACTTGTCTCGCCATCTGCTTCAGTTGCCTCCTCAACTCTAACGTCTCCTCAATAAAATATCTTTCCGCTTGTGTTTTTTGTTAATAATGTTTGAAAATAATAAAGTTTATTGACATTACACAACTCGTATTTCGTGAGATGCAAATCACATGTCATTTAACATGCGTTTTGATCTGTATTTAAGTACGTACGACAATCGCATCTGACATTAAATCTGACACTCTGAGCTCAAGCACGGGCATTTGAATCAAACGCCATGTTTTTGAATTGCCTTCACTATTCGAAAACGTGTTCTGAATCTTAACACAAACTCCAAAAACAGACTCACGTGTCCATAGACCCTTTAACGTTTACTACTCGATGACGATAACAAAGTCAACGTCAATATCAACTTGCTATCAATTTGTAGTACCTAATACGGGGATTTTTATACCAATGGCGATACGCATTGTCTAAATGACGGAACGTATCGTCACTTGCTCAAAAGAAGATGAAAGTACGCGCTTTAAGTAATAGGTGGCAAACGAGCAGATCGCCTGATGGTAAGCGAACACCGTCACCCATAGACACCTGCAGCACCAGAGGAGTTACAGGTGCGTTGCCTTTTGAATGAGAGTATGCTCTTTTCTTGAAGGTTTGAAGGTCGTATTTACTTAAAAGTGGTTCTAATTAGGGCATGAATTCCGAGATCTTTGCTTATTCTATTAACATCTTATTTGCATTCCCATGATAAACAAAAAAAAGATATGACCCGACAAAGTGTGAAAATTAAAAAATAAAAGTCGTCAAGCTCAACTTTGCGGCAAAATTTAAAAAAAAAGTAGCAGCTTCTCGGATCTTCCAATTTTACAAAAACTTTTTCTTTCTAATTTTCACACTTTGTCGGGTCATATCTTTTTTTTCTGCTTACTATGGGAATGCAAATAAGATGTTAATAGAATAAGCAAACATTAGAGATATAAAAAGTTCAAATACCTTTTTGCTGCGACATTTTAAAAAAAAGATAATAAATAAAACTGTGAACTTTTGGGAAACATCGAAATAAAATTGAAAAAAAAAAAAAACCGTGGGCAGGATAAGTGTTAATTAGCATAAAGTGAGTAGCAACCAAACCTACCCGCCATATTCTTTAGGCACACGATCTGCCTGCACACCCTGTATAATTCATTTTAGTCTTTATTACGTTAAAAAATAGTAAGTATATAAGAAAACCTTACTTTAAAAGAATTATTTTGTTTTTAGTGATAATTTAGAGTCTTTATTATTATTTAAATAAATACGATCAAAAATAATTATTTTTCTTTTACCTTCAAAAGTGTGTTTTTCTAATAGATCCTCAATTCCGATATTAAGACACAATACCGAATTTTAATTCCGGTATTGGAAATAGGCAATATTGTATGCCCTGCGTGATTCCGAGATTCCGATATTGAGATTCAATACCGACTTTCAATTCCGATACTGGAAATCGTCCGATACTGCATGCCCTAGTTCTAATCCACACAATTACTGCAAAGTCCCAGTGATTTACCTTCGTTTATTTCTGGTATTGATCGCGGCGTCTATCGCTTCACGGTAACAACTAGCTTCGTAAGGGCTTCTAGGACGAGACTGCTGATTAAGAGGTTCTTAGCCGGCGGTTCGTTGCTCGGACTCCTCGATGTAATGACAAGGTTAAATGGATTTAAAAACGAAATTATATTTTCTTTTTCTAGATCTTGTCGGTGGATTTTAGCATGTCTAGCTGACTTTTTACTTTGGTTTCCATTTACATATTAAATCACATTATGATAATTATTATGCGGTGCCAAGCTTTGTACGTAATAAAAGGAACTTAGTTAGTTGGGCCATGCTTCATGAAATAAACATAAACTGAGAGAAAATCTGTATTTTTTTCGAATATTATTCAAGTAAACAAATAATAAATATCAGGAGACAAAAATGGACCTCGTCCCAAAAAAGCTCTAGGCTTTTATTATGAGTACTAGACAACGATAAACATACTTATATAGAGAATAAATATATATATAATACTTATATACTTAAATACATAGAAAACACCCCCTTACCGGGATTTGAACCCAGGACCGCTGGTTTCAATGGCAGGGTCACTCCCAACTAGGCTAACGTGGCTAGGCTAGGTTTTGTATAATGAATGACATTGAAAGGTGATTTGAAACGTAATAGTTAACGTTATGGAACCCTAGTCTTAATACACCTAAAGCAGTTTAAGTTACAAAGCAATATGGGTTTAAATAAAGCGCAATACAAGCTTCAAACTGGCCAGTCAAAACCCAAATAAATAATCAATCAAAGCGAATACCTTTGAAACAATTTAACTTGCTGGAAACTTAACCGACCGAATGCGTATCACGATGTCATTAATTGCCTCAAGAAACTCACTCAAATTAAAAGCAATCAATCAAATGAGCATTTCAAAGAGACAAAACGTTAAATGAAATGTAAAATCCAGTAAAATATTACCTTACAGCGTTTGATGTTATCGATAGAATCATTATTCAAAGGGGATCTGCGTTGGACCCTTTGGAGTAAGGGCCAACTTCGACATGTGTTCCTGATGGCTGGCCGATCTGCTCCGGAATTTTATATGGGATTGAATATGCAGTGGGATTTGCACGAGGATGTTACAATAGGGAGGCTTACCCGGGAACAGTTGCTGATGAAGTCGATGTTACTCATCCGAATGGATTTGCAATTTGGGAGCTTGTGTTAGGTGAAGTATCCTCGATTTGCATCAACGTTTTTAACCCCGGATGCCTACGGAGGGTTTTTATTAGTTTTACGTCTTTTTGACTTTTGTCTGTGGCATTAATCGGAATTAGTTTTTAGCTAGGTTTAAAAAAGGGTTGGGCTGATAAAGAGTTATAAGGGCTGAAAATAGGAGTCACCATCAAATCAGGGATTTTTATCCATTATATTGTGTGTAAGTTGGTCTGGCTTTGGGTGGTCATCATTTGATCGAATTTCACAACATCAAAGTGTATCACTTCATCGAATTTAATTTCATTGAACTTGCTGAAACCATTATTTTTTCAGTGTATCTTAAACCTTAATTACGTAGGTTAGGTTAGATGTCTAACATACCCTGAAAACATTATGGTTTCAGCAGAAAATAGTGTTATATGAAATGATACATTTGAGAAAGTTATTTCGATAAAATAACAGACATCACTGGCTTTGATGATTGATTATTTCACTTAGATGACTATAAAATCTGAAAAATAACTGAACAACGTAAAGTATTTTTCAATTCACAATAGAAAATCTGTCGTCTTTATTGAATTATTCTAAAATAATAGTTGCTTAAGGGAACAGAGAGAACCTTTCAAGTTTATTAAGTTACAGCATGTTAGCATAATAGCTTTTTATCGGAGAACTGATTCAATCTCGCCTTCAAATCATGCAAACTTCTGTCGGATTTATGCCTGTCAGTCTGCGTTTCATTGAAATTAGTTTGCGACGTCTGTCGAGGCGCCCAGACAATCCTCCAGACATCAAAAGAAATGAAATTTCATATACCGCCGAGAAAGTCAAACGTTTGCGTTGCTCGGAGCATGAGGTAATATTAAGACGACGGCTCGTTCTTTTAGAAAATTGTGTTTGTGGGTTAACTACGTTATATTACTCAGAATATCATCAAAGGGTTTATTTTAGGGCTTGGAAATCATTTGAATTTCGCAGTCAGTCAAAGTTGTCTTGTTTTTTTGTTCAGTCGAGCATATTGTTATTTATTCTTGGCATTGGAAACATAGTGCAAATACTTGTCATCGTCATCGATTATTAAATTTGTCAATCGCTCAAAGGTTAACTGGAATAGATCCCTTAAAGGGATAAACTTGCCTTAGATGTACAAAGGCGTTCAACGTCATGATACCTCTTACTTACTTTACAGTAATAACGGCAAATAAAAACAATACCATAGCAATAAAAGAAGAAGAAAGAAAATAAAACAAAAGAAAAGAAGAGAAAAAAAGAAAAGTGAAGAGAATCCCTAAAAGGGATAAATTTGCCTTTGTACATCCCTGCCATTATAATTGTTATTTCTTTTTTGTGCAGTAAAGTGTTAACATACATACATAATTTTATGATAGTTAAAGAAGTATTTTACTTACAAACTATTACTATTATAGTTATTGCGTTGTTATTAGGAACCCCGTTTCATTGTTACTATGTTATAATTATGCTTTAAACACAAACCGTTTTTTTGAAATACTAAATTGCATGTAACATAATATTTTATGCAATGTGGTTTTTTGATTAAGCTGGCAATCCTTAAAATAAAGTGGTAAGGTAATATTATTAATGTTATTTATATAAGTGTAATTTATGAATTACATAGGTCTAGGTACACAATATTTATAAGAGCACCATTTTAATCATTTCTAGAGCTGTTTATTTTACAAGACGATTAGTGATATTGATCAGTCTTGCAAAGTAACCTGAAGTGTATTCCAACTGGTTTCTGTCTCTTCTATATATTTGCTTAAAATCATATTATTTTCTTCTAAGATTAGCTTTTGGCTTTGGTCCAACAGCATTATCATTGTCGGTTCTCGCGCCATCTCCGTCATTCTCGGTCACGTCACTTCAGAATAACATTTACATGTCGTCGAGGTAAACAGCCGGCATTAGCATAATTCCTCAATCACTTCCTTGCAAGGGTCTAATGGTCTGGAGGCTTCTGGCTGAAGTAATGATGTACAGTAGTTAAATTTTGTCTCACGGGTTCCGACGCATTTGCCAGTGTTTTGGCTCGGTATCTTGTTTATTGTACCTAACTATTCCTCTCTTGAAGTGTCACAGATCCATATTATCCAAATTTGTCTTGTAAAAATTTTCATTGAGATCTGACTACGTTTAGGAATAGAATAGTTAAAATAATGTTGACATCTATTTCATCAGATATCTTGTTGGAATGTTTTTTGTGTTATATATTGACACGCCGTGTAATTTATACTGAATCTAATAATCTCTGACATGGAACTACTGAAAGGAAAAGAACATAACTATCTTTAATTTATGGGATCCTATCATTTCAATCTTTTACAAATGATTAATTTCACAAACATATCATTTGACAACTTGCTTTTTTTCCGAAACTGTAAATAATTCTGGATTTATTTCAGGACCTTCGTGTAGAACAAGGTTAGGTAACGTTAGTATTATAATAATCCTGAAATATTTGTAGTTACAGAAAAAAAGCGGGTTGGCCAATGATTAAGTTGCGAAACGATGCATTTGTCAAAGATTTGTCAGCAAAAAGGTAGATAACCTTAATTTTCATTTTAAATAAGATATAATTATGGAAATCGACCCTATGTATAAGATTTAAACATTTTGGGAGCTCAACGTCCTGGGCTGGAAGTCCATAAACCAATTCCTTAAAAAGTATTTCAAATCCAAATTCCCAATGGTATGACAACCGCCAGGTTAAAAAATTACCCAGAAGTTAATCATGTACTTTTGTAATTTCTTTATTGCAGAAACAGAAAAAACAAATTAAAAAAGAAACAGAATCACAAAAGTTACGTACAGAGGCAAACTTATCTTTTTAAGGAATCTCTTCCAGTTTTACCCTTAGAACGATTGAAAAATAAATAAAAACAACCAAAAACGAAGCCACCATCACTGGGTGCTCCAAAGTTCATATAAAATTGTAATTTAGATTATTGGAACTCCGAAAATATTTCTGATACTATTTTACATCATAATGATCACTCTTCATAATAATATTTCTAGTCGGTGATCAGTGAGTTACTGAAGTTACTTAAGCAATGATATGCACATACATTTGGGATCGTAATATTCGTGATTGCTTTCCTAATACGACCACAGATAATATCAATACATAAAACCATGTTAGTTACTGTAGCCAACAGGATCATTAGCTAGTTAATCTAATGTCGGCAGCCAACAATCCGCGTCCAGTTGACACTCCAGCCTAATGCGGGATTAGCGCACTTCATTACGCCGATCAGCCTCTCTTCGATTCCATTATGGAAGTGATTAGTCCCTCATCGATTATCACCCAAGTGTGAAAATAAAGCAATTGCTAGTTAAGTAGACCTTTTTTTATTGTTTCGTTTATATAAATATATAGTAAAATAGATTAAGATAGATATATAGATAGATAAAACGTGTTTTTTCGTACTACAAATCACACACACACAATTGACATAGGTAATTAAAAAGAATACAATTACATTAAAAACACACAAAAAGTTGCCAAAAGAATATATGCGTTGCAGCAGTGCAGATGAGCAAAACATTGGTGTTCTCCACAACTCCAAGGAACGACAGAGTTTCAACAAGCAAATTTATAGACAAAAAGGACAAGATAATTATATTTCAAAAACATACTGTCATGCGTTGGCGTGCTTGTGCATGCATTTACGTGTGATACGTGTAAGTGTGCGTGTGTATTAGTTTGCAACATTGTGCAAGTGTTCTATATCCGGAGAGCTTCATAATCCTTCAAGAGCACTAAACAGCAAAATCCGATACCTAGTAACCGCGAGGTATACCAATCGTTTGTTTTTGTAGTAGTAGATCCCTAAAATGTTTTTTAAACGAGTACTTAGATGTAAAAAGTCTTATTGGTGGAGGAATCTTGTTCCAGCATTTGGTTGCTAGGTATCGGAAACTGCCAGTAAAAGCAACAGCAGTTAAGGGCTGATAAGTTGCATTTTTTAAGTCATTTTGAATACAATGAATTGACATTATTGGTGGTAGGACTTGTGCAGGATCTATCCGTATTGCTACCATCATCTTATTCATTAACTTACCACCGAGCAGCAGTTTTAGTATTGTTGTGTTCCGGTGTGGGGATAAGACAACCAGTGAAATTACTAGCATAGAGGCATTCATCATGTCTTGAGATTTAGTCTCTATTTAGAGAATTCAAATGTCTATGGGTCTCAGATCCCACTTACCAATGGTGGCCTGGTTGCATACTTATATTTTAATAGTGCTTAGTATAACGTGTTTTGTGTTCATGGTGTTCTAGAAGAATATTTGTATTGTACTGTAAAATAGTCCAAAACATGATTGTGCTGCAACGACCGAGCTTAAGAGTTAAATTTAAGGTTAATAGAGTCTTGTTTGTCGTATCGTTTTGTTTCCTAGGTGACGGTGATGCTGTTTTCAGCGTAGTGTAGTAATAATAGATAGTAGACACTTGGTTTGATACGGTATTAGCGCACTTCATTGCGCTGATCAACCTCGCTCCACTGACGAAGCATTTATCTCCATTATGTGAGTTATTAGTTCCTCATCGATTATCGACCAATTAAACTAGCGGGATTAGTTTTCATTAAATTTTTGATTTGATAACAAAATTAGTACCGTAGTGGTGAGAACTAAAGGAAAAGTGCATCTGGACATATAAAAAGAAAGCACGGATATTTACTTTTGGTCATCAATTATAAAATCACATGGGTTTAAATTACAAACGATATTTAAGTTTAAGAGCGATTACAATTGTCATTGTGCGTACCTATTCCACATAATGGCCGCATCCAAAATTGTATCAGAATATCATTTTAATTATAACTTAATCAGTTAGTTCGAGCTCATTATTTAGAAAATGTCTACCAATTCCATTTCACATGCCAACTACACAACTCATGGCAACATCTAACTGCATGCCAACTGACATGTTATAAGCTGTACCATCATTTATCCAAAACTAACCGCATATCAATTGAAATCACGATCACGTTGTATGCCCGTGACACTCCTGGGTATCCAATTTAAGTGCAGGTTGTAGTTGGTGGCAAGGAGTCTCATAATTAGTGATGCCGAAAATTGCAGCGCTGCAGGGGCTGGTCGGCCCCATCGCCTTAATGAGCAGTCGAACACTAGCTCGTTAAAACTAATAACCGGCCCGCAAACCCCTTCGTCCTACACAACCCTCCTTGGAAATAAGAGCACAACTGTTTTGCCTTTGCAATAAATATGCAACTTTGTCTAACTGAAAACAAAGTTCAATTTATTTAAGCTTTCATGGTGCATTTGAGCCGTTTTGATTTGAAACTGCGGCATAACTTTAATATTTACAACACTTCCCAAATAATTTTGCGCGCTGCATGCTTTAAAATGAAGTTCAAGTTCGATTGGAGTTGTAAGTTTTTCGTTGTTCTAGTGGATGTAATTACGGCTTCAAGTGTTTCCTTGTCCCCGCTATTACATGACGGTTTTTTGACGAAGATGGTTTAGCAATCTTTTGTCATAGATTTTTTGATACAATTATTCTCCAATTTGAATGCAGCTGCCTTCGAGTTTAATTTTATATTGTTTTAATAATTTGATGCCAGGAATTTGCGAGTGATTTTGATATGTTGGTAAAATAATTATTTTAGGAGAAGATAGTTTCAGTAACCACTTACAATCTACACACATTACGCTACTTATCTAATTACGGTAATTATCTAGAATCAAAACGTGATCATGGCATTCACATAACAATTATTGATCTACTATTTATAGTACCTTCTTTCCAAAAATACTTTTTTAACTTACAGACTGTTCTAACTACCAAACCAAACCTTAATTGGAGAGGACGGGGAATGGATAATAGGGCAATTATGTTCTTCTGTCTGAATGGAGTTCCATTCTTAATGTAAAATTAAGTTTAAAAGTATCTCAGTTATTAAATGTCCGTAAAATCCATATAATGACTATATCAATTAATTGCCTATTGACTGTTGTGTTTAAAATCTCAAATAATCGTAATTAATATGTTTGCTTAAATTACAACTATAACTAGACCTTTTAAATAACGCGTTATGTCCTCAATCAGAGGCCTTATTAAACTGGATTTATGTTTAAAGGTGTGTTGCGTAGAAATGCTGCATTTGTAAGCAAATAGGAGCCAAATTGCGAAACGGCAATTATGGCAAACATTCATAAAATTGATTAATTACCTTTAATAATGATATGTAGCCGCGGTAGCATTCCCCCAAAATCATCTACGAGTACTAATGTTAACGTAAGCGTTCATGTAATTTAGGCGTTGTCAAATCACTCGGCTTATTTGGCATAACACTAATGGCTGTAGTTTGGATCTAAACAGAACATAATAGAGAGAGAGAGAAAGAGCGAGAAAGTTAGTAGGAATCTCAGAAAATGGTAAGTTAAAGGAGCACGCTCCCAAATAGATTATCATTCGCAAGAGGGTCATCGTGATGAAATTAAAACGCTATGTAATTGGACGCCAAGTGAGGTAAACACCATATCTTTGGAAATATTGTGTAATTGGAAGCCACTGAACGTTTATTTAGAGTAGTAGGCCTACACTTAGCCAATAGAGATGCAATATAAGGTAAGATATTCAGATTTTATCTCTATTCAAAACAAATTATTAAATTTGGCCCATGATTTAGTCTTAAATAGTAATATTTTAATTAAATTTGTTGCAGGCAGACGAGCAAGCTGATGGTAAGTGATCACCGTGACCACCAACAACCGCAACACCAGAGGAATCGCAAGTGCGCCTTGGAGAAAAGAGTAGGCTCGAATTATGAAGGCTCCTAAGTCGTTATGGTTAGGAAATACAAACGCCGAGAGCTGAACAATGCAATACAATCATCCTATTAATACTCCTTAAAGACAAAAAACACACAGAGCAGTTCATAGTTAATAGCGAACTCTTACTGACAACCTTGGTCAGAAAAATTGCTAAGGACACAAATACATGGCAGTCGGTGTAAACTAATTCCTTTAAAACTCAAATTAAACAAACTTGACTACAAGAAACAGTTAAAGGGTTCGTAACATTTATTATATACTTCCATCTTTGTAAATACATTATTATTGCAATAACATATTGAGTATTGAGTAAAGTATTCCTATTTTAAATATAAACTCTTTTTATACATTATAAACTAAATATAAATACACAAATACATAAAGTAAATAATATAACAAATTTGAACAACTACTAAGATAACTAAGTTAGTAATCACCAAATTAGTAATTGTATCGTTTAAATGGTCTATGTAGACCACTATCTATTCTGTCGAGCAATCTGTCGACCGCTTAAAATGTACCACCAAATAATACAAGCAAACCAATCCCTAAAATTTGAATAAGCAATGAATGGAACAATGCTATCTTCAACTGAAATTCCTCAAAAGGAACTCGATGAAGTCAGCGAGTCGCGACAGGCGTTTGACAATTACTCAAAAGCTCTCAAAACTTCCGAAAGTTGTTCCGAACTTGGAGTGAGCAAGAATTGAAAAGCCTGCAAAACAAGTGACGCACGAAATATATTATGTTCTTTTATTCGTCGCTTCTATTATGAGGTCCACAATGAGGGCAATCAAGATTGCGCTAATTATGTACTTTATTAATTATCAAGTTTGCTCTGCAGCTCCAGCGTGAAATTTCATACGCCACGTTTTCGAATCGCCATAAGTATTTAAAAACGTAGATGCAATACTTTTATGGAATCTATCTGTAGCACGAACCCCTAAAGCATTTTTCCATAGTTTGACAACAATTTGATTTGTTGACAATATGTAGGTAGTTCAATTTTGCTCCAATATAAAGTTAAATGAATAAGTTCTTTTTTTCACACCGTCAGCTTGCAAGGTCCAGTGATGTCTTACTTAATTTAGGGCAATTGTAGTTCAGTTTATTTTCAAAGAGTATTAATATGAGCACTGAGCTCAGGGTACACTATATTTTAACCAACATTGATATTAATCAAAATAATAAAGCCAACCATAATGTCATAAATGTGACAATGATATGGTTTGTGCAAGAGAGTGATAGAAGGAGAAATGCCCAAGACCAGGATAGAATGATGTAAGTTTAGTTTAGTTGGACTAAGTACTTAGCTGTAATTTTGTGCTGTTTTGGCTTTAGCTGTTAAGGTACAAATTTGTTTTATAAATAAATAAATAAATAAATTTAAAAAACAATAAGATTTTTACACCGTGGATAAAGCAATACCCCATTTCTAAAATATTATTTTTTAAATGTAATATTTTTGAGTCTTTTGTTAACGCATTCAGTGCCACCGACGCATATATGCGTTCAACATCATACAAGTTTGTTCCTAGGGCACGGCTCCTGGCAGTGAATGCGTTAAGATTGTAAAGTGTCGTATATACTTAACAGCAGAAAGTTAAAGAATTATGGCGGAGCCGCTGGTCATCATCATCATCATTTTTCACTGCATTATCATCCGCACATTGGCATGTACATATTTATTGCATCCATACCGGTAACAGCTAACCAAACTTCATGGCTGTGCCGACGTGCTGGCCGCCGCGCGAGTGCGTCACGGCTGACGGCTGTCTTGAAGAGGAGTTGTTTCAGACAGCCGCCGTCTCGATTTATGATAATTTTTCCTTGTTATGAGGGTCATACACGGGCATTTTCATTATAAAGTGTACCCTGGTTTAGGAAAGTTAAAAACGTTAATTTTTGTCAGTTTTGTGACGAAATTAGCCATACAATGGCTCACAAAACTGACGAAAGTTAACGTTTCTTTGAAAATGGTCAATGGTCAAGGTCAAATGGTAGAGAATGCCTTACGGCATTAAGTTCGCCTTTTGTATACTAAGCGTATTCTTTTGTGTAATAAAGATTAAATAAATAAATAAAATGCAAAAGTTGTCTCTCAAACTCTGTGCATATAAGTTATATTTTTATATAATAAGTCTAAAGCAGTCCTGACGGCGTTTTTGCGGCAATGGGCTTAGCCAGAAAATTAGGCCTTTAAAACGTTAACTTTCGGTGTTCCACAGGAAACACGGTAACCTAACTTTGTGTATGACCCATGATATACTATAAATACGTGTCAAATCGACTCGGATTCATATTTCACCGCATCGCCCCAACCACAGAATCACAATTATATGGTTATTTTATTAAGCTAGGGTAACTTAAATAAATGTGATTAAAATTGGAAGTTTTAGATGACAATAGCTCCCCACGCGTCTTGTTCACATAGCCAGTTCCAAAACGAACTCCAGTATTTCCCGGAAGCAATCTTTTACGATAACCTTTTAACCTATTTGGAGATGAAGCACGTGGCGCCGCCGAGGGGAGCTCATTGTTGAGAATTCGCGAAAATGATTCGCGCTTTGATTAATATTGCCTTTGGGTTGGATGAGCACTGAACGCTGAATATTTTGGGATAAGACTGGAGAGCGGGGTGGTTACATATGTTTTTACTTAGGTGAAAATGAAGATTTAATAGTTAAAATATAGCAGTGGCTAAATTAAGTATGTATTTTATAGTTTCTTATAAGTTTTATAATATTGTAGTCGTACAATAAAAACTAAAGATGTTAAACTATGCATATTGTAGTTTTAGTAGGTAAAATTATAAAAGGAGCAAAGCTGGCGAAAGTCAATGCATGAATATCAGCATGATAACCCTTGATACATTTGGACATAACATTATTATTATCAGAACATGTCAGTCTACAGCTGTACGTACATTGGCCTCATCCTTTTGATTGCAGCCTGATTTTTTTTAATTTCGTCGCAGCAGGCCCTTTTCTACTGGGTAAAAGGCAGTATTCTTGCCGTTGACCTGAAATCGTATTGTTTTTAACTCTGCCGCCATTACCGCCAATGTAGAGATATCGTAACGTTGGTATTACGATATATTTTTAAAGGTAAATATTAAAATGTTAAATTTGGAAAATTGGGAAATTCTTGTAGAAACTTGGATGCAAACATTGCCAATGGGCTAACTGTGAATGGGGTGGTCCCAATCACAGATTGAATAAGAGTTACTCGACCGTGACTCCATTTTTAAAATCGTTAACAATTTTCCCGGTGAGATAATAATTATCTAGTCTATCGCTCGCTACATTAAAGACTATATATGTGTTTATTTATACTCGTGAATATTAAAATAATATGAAAAAATAACCTCATCAGTTTTCACCCAACCTTTACAAAGAGGGGACTATCCCGATACGGCTCACAATAAAAAACAAAGAACACCTTCTCTCCCGGGGCCCGTAACACATTTTAATACCTTCGTCTGGCTCTCTTCGGGGACTGCGGCATTCGACGGCGGAGTTGTAGTATCACTCCTTAAATTGAAGTTCGGTTATGTCACCCCGTCCCTTTCAAACACAGCGTAATACTAAACGAGAGAAAGGAAAACACCTACTGGAGTTTCGAATATGACTCGGTGTAGCCCAGCTAAACTGACGGATTGAGTCGTTTTGTCAAACAATGAAAGTCGCAATTGTTTTGATTGGACATTGGTTTTTGAAAGGTGTTATACGACTGACGCTTTTATTTCAGTGTGCGAGGAAATAAATGGAAATATGCGCAACAGTACGATTCGGAGGGTGAAATATTTCTAATTCATTTTGAAACTTTTTCTGTATGCCTACATTATTTATTCGTATTTATAGAATACTAGCTACCTGCAGAAATGAATGTCTAAATGATAGTGATAAAAATCGATTGTGTAGTTAAATAGAAGTAATCGATCAAAACTACAGAGAGACGCGGAATAGTCTAGACTTTGTTATATACTAGTTAGAGAAGAGAAGATAGCAAATAAAATAGCCACTGATTTGCACTGGATGCTTATTTACGACTGCCTACACTCCTTTGAAAAAGAAAGGCCAAAGTATGCCTGAACATAATATTCGTCTAGGCATAACAAGAAGTGTTTTTTTATGTTAAGGAGAAGGCACACGAACACTCAAGCCACCTGATGGTAAGTGGAATCTGAGACCCATAGACATTTGAATTCTCAAGACTATAATCCTAAGACCTCAAATGCGCTGCCAACCCTGAGGACTAAGATGGAATGCCTCTATGCTAGTGATTTCACCGGTTGTCTTATCCCCACACCGGAACACAACAATGCGAACACTGTTGCTTGGCGGGTGGTTAATGGATAAGATGGAATGGAAAGAGAAAGAGCATTTGCCCTAGTAACAGTAGGAACCCTTGTTTTTGATACGTTTTAGTTTCAATTTACAATCATGTCTTTGTTTAGAAAATAAAATGCTATTGAAATTACTGAAAAGTAGGTACCAGATGATGTTGTGAATTATTAAAAAAAATATTCTTCCATACATTTTATTTTAAGGCGCCTTTTATGTGGTTGGAATAATCTTAAATGCCTGTTTCAGTAACTCCAGATAAATATTAAATAAATTGCACTTGGGACATTCCATGTTCTTGAATTATATTATTAATTTAAATGTCAATGCGGTTCTCTGGCAAATATTTACGTTTTTTTCTGTGAATAGAAATATTTCTGGATTTTTATAAAACTAACCTAACATAACCTATAGGGTTCTACACGATGGTTCTGAAATATATCCTGAAATATTTACAGTTTCGGAAAAAAACGCGGGTTGTCAAATGATATATTTGTGAAATGAATCATTTTTAAAACGTTGGTTATGAAATGATAGGATCCCGATCAATGCATTCATTTCTATAATAAATCACCAACCTCGTTTTAAAATTACCGATTTCAGTAGGTACCATTGCGCACATCGTTAACTGCCCATCGGTAGACCTTATATGCCTTTTGTAATAAGGTTCACCGATGTACAGTTAAGAGTGTTGCTGTTTGTTCTTGGACTTGTAGTACTGTTAGGTGATGGGCTTGCAACCATATGGTTGTGCAAAATGTAATTACAGTATTTTAAATTAGTACTTTTAGAGTTGTTGGTCTGTAGCTCTGCCTACCCCAGTCTGGGACTGAAGGTGTGATGCAATTGAGTATCCTCTTTACAATTGAACTGTAATATATTTCTTTCTTATACGGAAACAGGTTCTTAGTTGTTAAGTAAATCCTAGAAAACTTAGGCAATTATAAATTACTCACAAAATACCCTCAAAATACTTTTACTTTTCCTCCGTAAACCTTGTAGCAACCAAAAACGCATGATCTTTGCAGCGGTTTTAACGGCATCGGGAGAAGGTTTGTTATTGCTGGTTTTGTAAACTTTTTACAAGGTTGTGGATGTTATAGTTGGGCTTACGAACAAAGGATGGGCTTAGCAAGACTTTTGCGAGTCCTCGAAGGGCGATGGGAAGTAGTTTAACGGCTTAAGCGAACTCCTGATGGACTTTTAAATGTTAGAGATTTAGGGACTTCGAGACTTATGGGATTCGAGTAAGAGATCATCATATTGCAAATCTTGTGAAACTTTATGAGAGTATTTGGATGTTGCTTTTACAATTATGCATGAACTATGGCAACGTATAGCTATGAGTTAAGTTTGGCTATACGTTATGGGCTAGCAAATTAATCCATCTTATCAGTTTGTATCGCCCATGTAAATGATAAATGAATCGCTTTTAATTCGCAAGGCAATTAAACAGTTTTGTTTAAAACATGGTTTTTACGACGAGTATGTGAAGGTTAGATTAGATTAGGTAGGAAGATTACTAGTAAATTTCTTGGCTTGATTGTGGTTTGTGAAAAATGTAGGTTCAGAATTATAAATAAGTCTTTTTAGATTTGTTAGTGTCCCTGTAGCTCTGTCTACCCCACTCTGGGAATGAAGGCGTGATGTTACGTATGTATGTAAAGGTTTAATAGTCTGTACGTAATATTATTCAATATTTTTGCAAATACTTCTAACCGCCCGCAAAACCATTCTAAATCAACTATACATACATATATAACAATATAGCGCGATTGAATTGTAAAATACCTGCTTAACTCAAAATGCTCAGAAATCATGTGGCATTAAAAAACCATTTGGAATATGAATAAAATATAAGATCAGTGCGTAAATCAGGGGTTTTGTCGATAATCTGCGTCAAGAGGGTTCCGTCTTCGGTTCCCTCGGAGCAGGGAGGGCCACTAATCAAACTGTCTCAGAGGCCTTGCGGAGTGTTCAAATTACTAGAGAAATGTTCGCGATTTGCTATTGGGCCAGTAGACCTGGAGAGAACGGTCGGACGATGGACTAATGCAGACTGAGTTATTTAAATCTGTTTGATGTCCTTTTAGTAAACAATAACACACTGACATAAAAACAGTTTCTGAAAAAAACAAAATTTGGGAGAAGTTTTTGTTGCCGACTGTTTTTTCTTTGCAAAGTCTACAAAACCACACCACTGTTTATCAAAACCAACGTAATAAGTCCAAACTCGATGGGTCTACGGTAAGTATAGCGAAGATCCTGTCACCACCTTCCGACTCCAGCATCAGATCAGCTCCATGTCATCATAATATTGCATTTTCACGCGATATACATATGCACACAAAATCTCAGCTCAATTAAAAACCGGGAAGCGGGTCAAATTTAACTTGTACATTTTGACGGACCACTTGCATACTTACATACGAACAGTCAAACAGTGCAAGTTAAATATACCTAAAAAAAGCTTGTAAAAAAGCAGAAAAGACGACAAATACAACAGTAATTGTTACGGAACGGCCTCTACTTGGAAAATCATGAGGAATCGCATTACGTAGTCAATATGACTACTATTATTATTAACAAGTATAACAAAAAATAAGATTTGAAGTCCCGAACTCTTCCTCCCACAGTATTAGGACTGAAGAACTTCTATTATAGCCACTTCACACACTTCTTGGTGAATACCACTCTGATACCCTGCACTTTAAAATCCGTTAAAGCGTTTAAACTACAGGAGTTTAAAGTCATCATATTTTGTCGTCATATACACTCGTCATTAAATGGTGGTACTAACACTTGATACTCGTACACCAAAACAATCAAATTCTAAAACTTAGGCCGAAACTAACCAACACTTGGGCTCAATCCAACATAGAGGGCTCAGCTACAAATTAATAAACAGGAATCCGGCCGAACAAAGAGAACTACTTAACCCGCGCAGGGTTAGCGGCCATTTACTAGTCGTTTCGTTAATTGGAGGTTTCATTGGCTTCATTATTCGGAACAAGATATAAGTAAGCTCCTGTCAAATAAATCATTGGGACAAGTTTTGTTGCCGACTGTCCTTTTTTTGCTAAGTCACTATCTGCTTATCAAGACCGAACTAATGAGTCCCAGCACGATGCGTCTACGTTATGTCAAGCGGAGATCCTGTCACAACCTTCCTACTTCACCATCAGGTCAGGTCTAGATACCATTATAATACCTATTGCATTGTCATTGGGTTTATATTTGTGGTACAAATTTCAGCCGATTTTGTAAACAGAAAATTGTTCAAATTTACTTGCAACATTTGGAGCAGAGAACTTACAAACATACATATTATGAACAGTGCAAGTTAAACAAAATATTGTAATCGGATTGCAAATGTGCTAGCGGGCCACCTGATGTGAAGTGATCACCGCCGCCCTTGGACACCTGCAAAACCGGGAAAGGAATTGCAACTGCGTTGCCGGCCTTTGAGAAAAAACCATGCTCGTCTCTTGAAGGTGTCCAAGACTTCTGTCGATCGAGGTAGTGGGGATGAAAAGATAGTCGTTTGTGAGTGGTACGGTAAAGGAACCTAACTGCAGGCAGTATCCTAAACTGTTATTTGAAGCACTTCCTATGATATATGCGGTACAATTTGCAAAGGGATGCAAAGTCTCTCCGCATTTCCAGTGGATCAAGCTGAACAGAATACCAGTTCGTCCCCGACTTGATCGAAGGAGTTAATACTGAGCTGCTCCAGCCCAGAGACGGGAACAGTATTCCATATGAGGCCTGGGGGGTTATCATGAGCTAGCTTTGCAGTTCTGTTTACGGTCAGCGTAAAGGACAGAGCTATGGCGGTTATATAGCTCTGTCCTTTTCTGTGAGCGTAAACAGAACTGCAAAGCTAGCTCATGATAACCCCCCTGACCTGTTAAGTTGCAGGCGATGGGCCGGCGTAAAATACTGTCCTGCTCTATTGAGCACACCCAGTAACTACTAGTGTGTGTCGTTGTCTAGGAAACTAGCAGTAACCAGGTACGATCCCCAGGGATCAGATCTGACATATCTCTATTACTAAAGACAAATAACTTTGTATAAAAATTTTGCTTATTTTGTATTTGAAGTAACTGCGATGGAACCCTACACTGAGTGTGGTCCGACAAGCTCTTGCCCGATTTATTCAATTCGTTTACACCTCTCACAAATACCTACCTGTTTATTCCTACAACAAGGACGACATTCTCCCATTACAGCGCTCGATCGCAGTTTCTATGAATTGGAATATCTAAATTTAATAAAAAACACGCAAACAAGCGGGGTTGACCATTACAGTAGAAAATACTTTTTACATTTAATATAACTACAATACAATACAAATACGCTTTATTGGACACCACAAGAAAAATAAACATTGAAAGACAAAACATGAAATTCTTACACAAAAATAGTTTAAAAATGAGAATAAATATAAAAAATATAACAAAGAAATAGAGGCACCATAAAAACTATATAAACATACAAAAACAAAATATGTAGAAGGAAACTATGAAAATCAGCCGCAAGATAAATAAATAAATAAAATAAATGCTCTTTAAGGAGTTTCTTAAAAATTAAAATGGGTTTAGCGCGCCTCAAGTCGGTAACAACATAATTATTTCACGAACTATTTCGCTGAAATAATGTCCTGCGAATAATTGGCAGAAACAAAGCCTATCATAGCTATAAGCACTTTTCCACAATCCCGTTTTTTAGTTACATGATATGTTATATATTAATACCTACAGTATTAACATCAACGTAATGATGCAAATTACGACGGAAAATAATGTTAACTGAGAAGTTTTCTTTATTTTTTATTGAATTAGCAGTATGTTTTTCTGGGTCCAATTGAAAAAACATTGGTGGGCAATTTTCTATGCCCACAACCAGATGTCTGCACCAACTCCAGCGCGGCCATCGACAAAAGCACGGTGTTTTTTTAAAAACGCGTTGATTGCTCGCTTGTTACAGTAATAATAACAAACAAAAGGATTTCCATGCACTGCAAATACAAACGCGGCGTTTGTTTTAGTCTTAATAGGCAAAAGAAATCATTACACGCACACTTGTGTTTTCACTTTCAGGATAACAAATATACATCGTTTTAAGATGTAAAACTCTTAGATACTTTAATTCTGAACATGTATTTCCAACTCTGAGGTCGGTCGGTGAAATTACTAGCATAAAGGAATTCCATATTATGAATGCCTTTATGCAAGTTATTTCACCGGTTGTATTATACACACACCGTACAATAATTTGAATACTTCTGCTTAGAGGTAGCACAATTTCGACACAGCAAAATTTAAGTTCAAACCAGAGGCCCTAGCCAAGATGTGTACAGTAACTAGCGTTTCGTGTTCGTTTTGTTTTTAAACCAATCGCGTCACTGGTAGATCACGTAACTTTTCGTATTATGTGATCTACCAGTGACGCGATTGGTTTAAAAACAAAACGAATAGAAACGCTAGTTAGCGAACGCATCCTGGCTAGGACCTCTGTTAAGGCAATCTTGTAAAAAAAATTTGAATCAACTTTATAAACATGTAAGTACCAGTTTTTTTTTAATTCCAATATTTTATTTCACAGTCTGTAGTTTACTAGCGAGTTATAAAAGATCTTAAAGCACTTTTACTAACACCCTTCAGCGCCCCAAAAACGCCGTAGCGTTTATCGCAGTACGTGGCGCGTTAAAAAACGCGCGCCTGCACAAACATCGGCGTTTCAAAGTCAAATTATTGTAACCGCGTCGATACGCGCCGCGGCCGCGCGGGCCTAGCATGCTCGCCCAGGTCTTTACTACCCGACATTAAATAAATAGTATCAAAGGGACAATCTCATACAAAACTAAGCTTTATGTGTACTAAGCTTTATGTGTACAAACAGCAACATTCTTAACTGTACATCGGTGGACCTTATTACGAGGGTGACATTCAAAGTTTTTAGAACTGGACACTAGTAAACAAAATAGTAAAAAATAAGTAGAAATTTTGAAAATTTAACTCTGCCAATATTATTGAGAATGAATTTTATTCATTTGTCATTTGTTTTACCATTTAAGTCGACAAGAAAGTTATGATAGACTACGATTGGTCTTTACCGATGAAGCCCCATCTCGTGCCACTGTTTACAACTGGTTTAATGAGTTTAAACGTGGTCGCACTAATCTCACCGATGATCTGCGTAAGGGACGGCCTTCTACGGCGACGACTACAGAATACAGAATACAGATCTTTATTGGTAAAAGTACATTTTACAAGTCATAATTTGCAATTACAATTAAATTAAATTAAATTAGGTACACAAGTAACACATTAGGGTGCCAGATCCTTCTGAGTGTGCAAAAACTCGTCAATTGAGTAACATGCCTGTTCCATAAGCAATGATTTAAGCTTGCTCTTAAATATACTATTGCTGGTTGAGTTTTTTATATTAGTCGGGAGCACGTTGTATAGGGTGGGCCCCATGATGCTGAGTGACCTACGCGACTTAGCCAGCCGGCGGCTCGGAATGATCAGCAGAGGTCGCCTTTTGGACGAACTCAGTTTGTAGTCATGCATGTTGTTTCTTACATACATACAGGCAGTCAGTACATACATAACTGAAGACAACAACATAACAGACTGGACTGAAGATAACATCTGTGTTGTGCGGCGTATGATAGAGACTGATAAAAGAGTGACCTATCAGCAGATTCGGAAAAGCTTAGGCATCGGTATGAGTGAAGTGCATAAAATCCTGCATGAACATTTAGCGGTCAGGGCTGGAATTCTACAAGGTAATAACGATATCGTTTTTGACCTGTTTCCGTATTGTCAACGTTTTGATAAATCTTATGTCATTTACAATAATGGCGACTGTGACTTAGTGCCGTGTTCACCAACAATTAAACGGACGATTAGCAGTTTAACGGTTGTCAGATGTATTGATTAACAGCTGATTAAGACTTAACCGTCCGATTAATTGTTGGTGAACACGGCCCTAAAACGATTCTTAAACGTGTCAAACACGATATCGTTTTAACGCACCTGAATAGAGGCCCAGGAAGCTTTGTGCCCGGTAGATACCTCATAATTTGACCGAGGCCCAAAAACTCCACCGTGTTGATTGGTGCCGAAACCTAGCTTTTGGAAAAAAATAAAAATTTGGAATAATGAATATTCGGGAAAAACATAGTTTGGAATTTTAAGGTGTTCCCGACCCTGCAATGCTACGCAGCTGTTGTTGACCGCACCGACAACATTTTTTTATCGTTGAGTCATGATGATGATGATGATGGGTGGGGATGCCCGGCCGGAGCAGGCTGGCGGTCGATCGGTGCTGCAGTCATTCATTTACCATAGCACTTTGTCACAAAGATGAGTGCCAAAACACTCAACATTGGCTATAATTATATCGAATACAATTCGCGGTGTAAAAACCAGATGAACGTATCTACATTTTAATGATTTTACAGGAGGGCAAAAAAACGGTGAGAATTCACGTCTTCAACTTTCCAATGTCATTTTTAGTGGTAATAATACCATTATCGAGACAAAAATATATATTGATATATTCTTACATTACTAAAGATTCGGAAAAATTCAACAATTGCGAATTTTCACGTACTGACATAGGCGGAATATATATTTTTTCTCAAATTGGTTGACATACGTTAGTGTGGCCCTTAAGGTTTTGAAACTTGTTTTACTATCGTACACATTTACGTCATTATAGAAACAATAATAATGTAAATAAAAAATGCTTAAATGTTAAAATTATCTTTATTTAATACAAAATTAAATGCAAGATTGATTCCAAGTCATACTCAACGAAATAATTCGTTAATTCAGTAGGATGTCGCTCAGTACTAGATCCTGTGTAATTGTCGTTTATTGCCCTAAAGGAAGCACAGGAGATGGTTTTAAAATATGAACCCTGGAAAATAAATAGGTACCTATCAGATTCGGTTATGAAATTCCAGTCTGTGTCCATCAAGAGGTCAACTAGGTTGCACCATATTACTGTTCATTTGTACATACACACAATCACGGCTTTTTCCGTAGGTAGAGACAACTTCCTTCCATTTACTACGATCCAGTTAAACTTCCTTCTCTTCCTACTTTATTATATAATATAAAACACAACTGATAAGTATTTTCATATATACAAACATACATACACATACATACATACACACATTATGTTTGTACATTTTTAAACGCCTATATTCATGAATTGATAAGATTTAGAAGTGAACTTCGGGATCTTTGAATTTAATACGTAGTAGGTTAGGTACCTAATTAAAACGTGCTAATGAGATAAGTTCTATACAACTAGTACAGTCAAGGACTTTAACTAGTATGCCACTATGGAACCCTGTCATAATGACAGCGTCTAACCACATGAAAGAATTTACGCTAAAATTAATTATTAACGTTATGCGACAGGGTTCCATAGTGGCATAACAGTTAAAGTCCTTGATTGTAGGTACTTCAAATCATTATAAGAATAAAATGATCCAAATTATAGTCGGTATGATAATAATAGCAAATTATACAAATAACACTATGTAGCTTGCCTATTTTCCCCGAAGGAGAAGAAAGAATTATTATTTACATAGGTACCTAGCAGGCTACTCGTACTTATCGGTTAATATAAACTACTTACTATTTTAATTTTAACAATTCTTGGGAATCAAACAGCTTGCACAAATAAATTAATTAATTACTAAGGGAAAAACTAGTTGAAACAAACTTACCCGCCCGACAAGCTCGACTTTGTTGTTGTCATCCTGGGATGATTCACTCCGCTAAAACGCTTCCAAGATCTTCCAAGTTCGACTGTTTTTCTTTATTTTGGTAAGTAATTTAAAAGTATATTAACTTAAAACCACAATTTATTATGCACCTATAAAGTAAAACGGCAGCATCCTTCAAACTTCAAATAAAGGGGCTCCCCGCACTACCCGAATCAACTTGTACCGACCTTACATCGACTTTAGGTACCAAATTAACGTATGCTCGTACAAATGTTAAATGCCTACTTTACAAAGAACGAAAATATAAGTGCTAAAACCACCGATGTCACGTTACGTCGTATTGGTCGTTCATTACAAATAAGAAGAGAGAGAAAATTAAGTGCTAATAGAACGTATAAGCTCAACCGTTGTTTTGGTTCTTTAAATTCAACTCAAAATTAAATATTTTTGGCAGCCAGACTAATGCATAAGCTTATAAGTTGTGGTGGTTCTAACGTATTAGTGACTTGAATGATATTTTAATGGTTTAGATTAATGTAACTTTTTATACGTCCATGTGTCTTTAACTAATAGGAAATTTTTAAAAACTAATTTAATGGAATTCGTAATACGCTCAGTTGGTTCTATTGAAAGTGGTTCTTATGTTAAATCGTTTTTTTGGAATTAGCGTAATATTGACCGTACCGTGACGTCGTTTTGGCAGGTCATGCAGGAGCACGTTCTGAACCGTTTTATGCAAAAAAACGATTTTTGATTTTTTTGTAGTTACGTTCATCTGGTTTTTACACCGCGAATTACTCGAAGTCCTAAAAAATATATTTCAAAATTACTCATCATAGACGCTAACAACAGTAAATCAACAATAAAAGTTGTCGACTGTGTAGGGCCAAGGTCTAAAAGCTGTTTTTAACCCACAACGCACCTCCAGCTGCGGCGTTTCACCACAGTCCACGGCGCATCTCCTGCCCTGCCCCGCGTGCCCCAAAACTTGCCCGCGGCAGGACCTCCATGACGTCACTAGCAATGCCAATCGCATGCCAAAATATTGGTCAGGTTATGTCTAACACGCTAAGAAGAAGAAGAACGCCCGACGCAAATAGAGGGTTTAAAGGTCTACTCCTTGGGTGTCTCCACAATAAAAACCTTTATGAATTTTAAAATGTTTAATAAGTCCGTATAAAACCCGGTAAAATAAATTGCGTGTTTGCTGGATTGATGCCGCGACAGGACTAAAGCTGAGACCCGCACTCTGCCAGGCGGCGGTCAGAATTTTTTGCTGCGTCAACTCTTATACCGGTGCAGACGTGAATATGAGCTGACGAAGCACGCTGCAACAATGTGTCCCTACAAGAGGTTTTACAAAAACATGTGTATCTGTGTGACTGTCTGTATCGTTGTAGCTTCCAAATGATTATGGTTTGGGCTTCTCACTGCGAGTGAGCGTGCTGGGGCTCGCGTCGACGCTCGGACCAATCACACTGATGGGTGGACGGGTACGTGCTTTTTGCGACGACCGAATGGATGCAGCTAATTGTTTTGCTGGTGCAGATTCGGTTTCCCGTGTATCAATTTTGTAGGAATGGTGCGAGCAAACAACTATGACTGTTGAGAGAAATCCTATTTTATAACGACCGTTTTGCAAGCATTGAGAATTTTTTGGTGATAAAATAGGGAGGGGGCATTACTAAAAAAGGCGAATTTTACTAATTTTATTAATATGAATATTTGTGCGTGTGTTTGTGGGTGTTACTTTGTTTCTCTTTCACGCTGCAACGGCTCGATGGAATTATGGATAGCTTATACCCTGGATTAAGACATATACTTTATATAACGGAAATTTGAAAACTTCCCGATGGAATAACGATAATCGAAATCTACATGGACGAAGTCACGGGCAGAATTCTAGCAGTTTATTAAATTGCGGAAGAAGATGAAACTTACGTAAGATTTCGTTTTCATAAAAATATCGTCTTTTAAATCCATATTGTGTGTAGTCGCATAAAGATTATGTATGTTTTCTGTATAAAGTAACAAATTTAAAGACAGAGTTCGCTTTGGAATTTGTTCATCTAGTTCATCAATTTATTTTAATTTTGTAACGTCAGTATTGTCAAATCTTATAAAACCGGTTCACTACCCGACGGACGAAATAAATTACTTAACAATGTAGACATTCTCATAGCCTAGTTGCATCCTAAAAAAGCTGTCAAAATGTCTGAAAGGAAACAGGCAAATGTACGAAACTTCTTAGCCTGTGCACTCTTAACAGAGTGATCGTGATCGTATATTATTGCCACGGTCAGTGAACCAGCCTGGTTATGCGGCATAGATAATTCCTCGCGGGCTGTAGCCACCCTAGATCACACAGACACTGGTGTGTCGCAGCTCTGACTTGGTTCTCATGGGCAAAGAAATTTCTGCTCCCCTGAACTTTCCCCGTACGATCAGATGCTATGGATCATTATTGCGCTGAAAAACGTGTCTATAGAGGTAAGGATACCTGCTTGGTCTATTGATGACTAGCAACGTTTGATTAAATCTGAGTTCTTCTCGTATAGTCACTGTATGAAATTCGGTCCATGATACTCCAAGCATTTCTTTACAGTGTAAAGTTTACACACATCCCAGCGCGTCTATTTTCTTTATCTCATACAATGTCCGCATCGGCACAAGTCGGATCTTAAAAAGCTTACATGATGTTTTTACTCGTCTATATTTTTTCCATCATGTCTATAGCAGAGCTAGTAATCAAGCGCCGCTTGTTTCGTCTACTTACTAGCCATAATTGGATACCAATGCGCCTAGGTAAACGAATGATTGGAGCATGCGATGCGAGTGATGGATGATCTTACGATTTTTAAAGTATCTGAAACATAATAATTTACTTAAAATACGTTTATTAATTGTTTGTAATGTCAAGTGTTACTATGAATCTAACCCAAATTAAGTTGTAGCAGGTACGTGCTTTTAATGGTCATAATATAACTAAGAGTTGCTGGTTGTAAGGCTCTAACTCAAAATTTTGAAAAAATGGTATTCAAATTCTAGGTGTTTTTTTAGTTTTTGCAATGAGTACGCAAACGAGCACGTGGACCGGCTAATATAAAGTGGGATCTATCCTGAGACTGCAGAAGCGTTGCCAACCTTAAAGCAGTAATCCAAAATCCAGTAGTAAATACTAAAAGTGCCGAGTAGTTCTTATTCCCTTTCTTAACATTACAATGATCTCTTTGAAATTGGAGCAAGTTTAGTGTTCCTTTGTCCCCGTAACCGCGACTAGCGTTAACGTAATTGCGGCGAAACAAAGCTTTGTTCCTTTGTTGCTGGGATTTATGCTCTAAATTAAGGTTTTTTTGGGAGCGACTTATTTAGAAACAGCTCGTGAAAGAGTTGAATACAAATTATGCTGCTCACGGCTTGTTCCGACTAAATTCGCGTTTAACAACGTTAAACTTTTAACTCTGGTTTTGTGTTTATTAGCGGCTGAATTGCGTTCAGATTTAAGTTAGTTAATTTTAAACCTAGTTGATTCTGAGATAATTTTACAAATTAAGAGGCCGCAATTATTATGATATAGTTGGTAGTATTTGGCGATCTCAATTCAATAACTATAACGCCTTTGTGTCTGTTCTTTGGATATATAAACTTGGCTTGAGGCTGTTAAACATGAAAACACGGTAACACGAAACAAAATCCTCGATAGTTTTATTATGCAAACATGACATATTTTTAGTTGAATCTTCGAAACCCTACGATCTTTAACGATGTTTTTTGATAAAATAGTTGCGTACTTATAACTTCTTAATCCTGGTGAAGATTTAATTAAACTAATGTTGTGGTATTAATATCACTAAACAAAAAAAACAACCATTATTTGAATTTGCCGCTGCTGTCAAGTCACTCGAAAACTATCTCCATCTCACTTTCTGTGCGCGGAAGCAAATAAAGCCATGAAAAAAATGTTGCAAAAATATTTATTTACCTTAACATTCAGCAATCGTAATATTTGCGTCAATTTTTGGAGCATCCTTGGAGTGAATCAGCTGTAAACATTAAACAAAACGGCAGAGTGCAAAATGTTCTGTTCAAAATAAATCTTAATATACATTTTACCACCCATTCCGAAATCATTCGAAAATTCCGCTCCATCAGATGAAATTGGAATGCAGCACCGAAGTTATGACAACGAGAGCCGGAATTATCGAGTTTAATAAAATGTAAATGTTGGCCAGATAAAACAGTGAACAGCAGAGAGGGGATGAGGGTTCGGGTGAGGATGGGTATGGTGAATATAAAACTACTGCAAAAGTTTTTCTTGGAACTCCTCATTAGGGCCTTACTTATACTATCTACAATGAACTTTTCAAAATACCGTTTAAAATATAGATTTTATTAATTGAACGTTTTATTTCACCATTACATTTTCTATTTCATTTATTTATCCGTCCGTTTATCTCTCCGTGCTTCAAAGACTTGAGGAATAGTTTACGGGATGGAAAAACTTTCGATAATTATTATTTATCCAATTTATTTATACCGTATTTAGATTTTCGTAAAATGTTAATGAAGGTAAACATGGAATTGTTTAAATCTCTCAAGTTTTTTCTTAATGTTTTATCTTTCAACACGAATAATTCGTTTCTTTACTTGTCGATTTTTTTAAACCGCTCTTTAATTTACAAAACGTAAGCACTGAAGACGCCGATGAGTATGACAAAGATGGAGATGGCAGAGCGGCCCTGGCTGAGAGTGGCGACAGCGATAATAAATATTCTGAACAAAAAAACAACGCGTCAGTAATGTTTCATAAAAGTGCAATTTTTCATTTAATTCTTTAAAACGAACGCTACTGGGCTCACGAAAAGAGGAATGTAAATTCATATTTGGGAAATTCCCACTGTAAAGATGATAATAAGAAATAATATTTTTTAAGTTAGCATCGTTAGTATCCCACAGTGCAGGCCTTCGTCTACTACCACCGTGCTTGCGAAGCACAACTGAAACTGTTTTTCTAAATGCATACAAGTAAATTCCACTTGCATTTCGCTTGAGATTAGTAACTTTACAAACCGTTTTTTACTAAGTAGATTTATGTTGCATCCTGTAGAAAAGTACAATTTAAATATAACCACATCTTCCATGTGTAGGAGGCCTTTTTGAAAATAAAACGATACTCACTTCTCTATTTCATATTTAATCCTATAACTTGTGAGCCCACTACAACATTACGATTCATTTCTGATTCACGATCTTTCTGGCGCACTGCCAACCTGTTTCCCAAACAGCATAACTCCCATTCCCATTGTCACTTAGTGCGTCTCTTTCATTGAATACCAGTTAGTAAGAGACGTATTGATCAATATTGTAAGCTCGCCTGTAAGTAGTTGTTTACCTCTTCAGCGTCTGGTGCTAAGCGCGTGATAATCTGGTGATTATTGTTGAGCGATGACTTTGTTGACCCACTCGTTTCCACGTCTTTGTCAGGAACGTCAAAGGCTAATAAATATGTCGAATTTGGCTGTGCATGGCTTGTGATTTGGCTGGTACAGCACAAGGCAGATAAGAAGTTAATCCTAACACATTGAATCACCTTGAAGTTTCTGAATAATGGTTATGTTGACAGAAAAGGAACCCAAAAGAACCCAGAAGATAGCTGTTATAGTAAATTCTTGAGTTAAGTACGGTTTTGAAATTTATCGATCGTTTTGAATCATCTAGACACATCCACAACCTTAAAAAAAGTGGCCATTTTGGACCAAGGTAAATTTGCAATAAAATTTACAACAAAATTGGTGAAGTATTTTCGCAGATACTATCTGGTTCGTAAAAAGTTATATTTCTAAGCAGTTGAATGATACAAAGAGAAGTGGGCAAGTTTTTTTATCCGGTAAGTGTACCTAAGTATATTATGTGAGATGAATGAGCGTGAGTATTGGTTTCTGAGTCGCGGTTTTCTATGTAGCTAATACTATGGAATCCATTTATTTTGACTATGCGCTTCTTAGCATCAACCTTATAATAATTGTTTCTGATTGGCCCATTGGTTGACTGGTAGAAAATGTTTTAAGGCATTAAATTTGTCATCTGTGACACCTAATTTGCCTATTGTGCATTAAAGTTTTAATTAAGTAATAAATAATAATCGGTTTTATAAATATGTTTATCGTTAAATAATACCAATAGTCTAAGTTAATATCGAAAGCAAAAATAATCAAATTGTGTGTTGTATTTATAATAATAATGTTTCGTAGATTTTTTGATAATTTTAATGGATTTAAAAATATAACCCGAATTGTCGGCTCAAATGTTTTCAAACAAGTAAATGTAACAAAACTTTGATCATCAATGCTTCTAATAGAAATATGACATTATATTCATTTAATTATCGATGATAACTGTATACTTGTCCCGATATGTATTTCAAAACTACGTCTTTAAACTTTCACATATTGTTAGAGGCGAGCGTGCACTCGAACTAACTAGGTCCCGTGGGACGACGGAACAACTGGCTGCGAGTCGATGCACTCTGTCTGAATATACATACCTACATAATAATAATTCTAAATACTTACACATTTATTTTTACAACTGATTAACAGTTAAAAAAATGCCGTCAAAAATTTTCTTTTTTGCGACTCGCTTTTCTTGCCGACTGTGTTATTTTGCAAAGTCTTTTATGCTTTTCAAGACCAACCCAATGAGTCCAAACATGGTGGGTCTGCTTTAAGTATAGCGGAGATCCTGTCACCACCTTCCGACTCCAGTATTATACCAGCGCAATCATGCCACATTATTTATTATAATTAAAGTTACGTAATTGTACCTACCAAGTTTTAACTCAATCAGTTTCCAGGAAGTGGTCCAAATATTCCTTGCAAGATTTGACCCGAACATACATACAAACATTGAGAGTTAATAAAAAGCTTGCGAAAAGAAAAATGCTCCTCTTCGCTGTATCGTGTTTGCACAAAAAAAACAGATGTAAAGACATACACCTATATTGTATTTATCTATTTGCCATAGTTCATACGTATTCTGCCGTGCCGTATTAAAAGCCAGAGTGAAATTTATTTTTTAGCATTTTCTGAAATTGGTCTTGTATTTGATTCGAAGAGATTTTATCACTAAAAAGCGTTAAATATAAGTTAAATGTTTTTAAAACCACAAACCGATCAGAGAGTTAGTCTTTCCTAGTATGATTTGGTGTTATGTTTTACTTTTATCGGAATCGTGTTTATAAAACCATTTAATTTTCAGAATGATCGGCTGCCGCCCGAAGTCACGCTCACCCTCGTCACCCTCACCGTCAACATTCGTGTTGGGATCGTAAACAAATATAAACAACACAGTAATAATCTTATGTAAATAAGAGTAATGTGCACGCGTATGGAAGCAATGATACACATTCAATTAGAAACTCGGGTAATGTGCTCGCTTCCTGAGTAAGTTTCAGGTTCATATTTAGTAAAAAAAATATGCCTAATCTAATACAGTGATTTCTACGTAAATAATTGAGCATTTAGTGGAGGTAGGACGTTATTCAAGTTCCCCCCCGGGGCCATAGCCAAGATACAAACGCTCGTAAGGTTTTTCTTTTATGTCACTCAAAATGTATGGAATGACAGTCGATCACGTGGTTTATCGAAACGCACGAGAATGTCATCCCATATATTTTGAGAAAAACGTTAGGTAGCATTTGCATCTTGCCTAGGGCCCTAGGTCGACACTACTCGTACTATCTAATTTTTTAACCTACCGCAAAGAACAGTGTGTGCTCCGGTGTAGGAATACAACTGGTGTTTTTTTTTTTTTTTTTTTTTTTTTTTTATGTTAAGGAGAAGGCACACGAGCACTCAGGCCACCTGATGGTAAGTGGAATCTGAGACCCACAGACATTTGAATTCTCAAGACTATAATCCTAAGACCTCAAATGCGTTGCCAACCCTGAGGACTAAGATGGAATACCTCTATGCTAGTAATTTCACCGGTTGTCTTATCCCCACACCGGAACACAACAATGCGAACACTGTTGCTTGGCGGGTGGTTAATGGAATTATTTGCATAAAGGCATTCCATCTAAGTCATCAGGTTTGACCACGCATTTACAGTTTAAGTATCTTGAGAATTTGGTGATTACAAATGTCTACGAAATGAACACTCGTTTGCCTTCTATATGCAATAAAAAAACATTTAAATTACATTATATTTCATACAAACCGACTAAGGCTGCGTTTCCACCAGAGCTCTGCGAAATAGCGGAGCGGTGGTGAGGAAAAGATCCTCCAATAAGAGAGCTGCACTGAGCGAGGCAAGAATCCTATTAGTGGATTTTTCCTCTCACACCGCTCCGCTACCTTGCACAGCTCTGGTGGAAATGCAGCTCAAGGGTCAGAATCATAAAAATCCTAAATCCAACCGCCTCATTACATATTTTAAAATCTCCGTCAGAAATGTGGCCTCAAAGACTCATTAAGTCAAAAATATGCCCAAGAGCAATTAAACCCGTCGATTCTCGACCTACTTCTGACTAAATTAATTTACCTCAGTACTGGTGGTGGATACACCAGCGGCGGGTCAAGTTCGAACTTAATTAAACGAGATGCATTAGTGCAGCGAGATGTACCGGCGGGGCATGGGGTCCAGAGGCAATTAAAGGAGCCGCTTGCTGAGGGAATACCGACTGCTGTTTTTGGTAGTTTATACAAACAGAGTGTTTTGGTTGACAATGGATTCTGTTCTGTTTTTGGTGTGTAAACAGTGTTTGCTTTTTGTTGTCTTAGCAGATAAAGTTAATTAAAATGTATTTTTTACTGGACCTTTACTTACTAATTATGAACTACTACTTTACGAACGATATCTTTAATATATTTCAACGTTATGTTTTACCAAAGTTGTACTTAACTACTTTAATTAGCTCAGTGGGTCTAGACGAGTTGCATTCGACAATCGTTAGCGTTTATGTTTCGATTGAAAAATGTGTGGAATTGACGTAAGCCGCTGAGATAGTACCACGTGACAATCACGGTGGCTTACGTCAATTCTATACATTTTGACTTTTTTTGATTTAACGACACGCTAGCCTCGTTGGTAGTGACCCTGCCTTCAAAGCTAGGGGTCCTGGGTTCAAATCCCGGTAAGGGCAGATATTTGTGTGATGAGCACGAATATTTGTTCCTGAGACGTGGATGTTTTCTATATATTTAAGTATATATTTCTCTATATAAGCAAGTTTATCGTTGTCTAGTTCCCATAGTACAAGCCTAGAGCTTAGTTTGGGACTAGGTCAATTTGTGTGACATTGTCCTGTGATATTTATTTATTTTGATATTTGTGTATCGAAACATTATCGCTAACGTTTGTCGAATGCAACTCGTCTAGCCCCACTGATTTGGTACAACTCAACAGTCAATCTATTACCTTGCCCGTGTGTTGCTACACAACAATCATTTGTACTAGTTGATTTCTCAAAGTGTAAGTTTTCATTTATTAATTGCTTTTCTTTTTTATCATGCCCTGCATTTATTTATTGTAATTCACAGTGATCATGAGGCAGTAAGGACTCAAACGGAAAACTAAAACTGGATCGGCAAACGTAGTGCAGGCAGGTATGAATAATAGCTAGGGGCCCTAGCCAAGATGCAAATGCTCCTAACGTTTTTCTTTTCTATCGCTCAAAATGTATGGGATGACATTCTCGTGCATTTCGATAAACCACGTGGTCGACTGTCATCCCATTAATTTTAGCGATAGAAAAGAAAAACGTTAGGAGCGTTTGCATCTTGGCTAGGGCCCCGGGACACCTTAGACAAGGTGGAGTGACGATCTTCGCAAGATGGATGACAGTGCCCGCGCATCGTGCTCGATGGGGAACATCGGTAGAGGCCTGTGTGCACAAGTGGAGTGGAGGATTGGAACCATTTTTGAAAGCAGCATTTTTTATTTGCCACTCACTTGAATTATGTAGATATTCGATGTACAATCGAAGACACGGTTAACTGTACATTTACAAACGAACATAAACCTTATCGTAATGCATTAAAGTCTATGGGTAGTCAGTTAACAGTGTCTTTGTTTGTACCAATTAAAATGGAGTAGGCAGAGCTACAGAATTACCAACAACTCTAAAAAACTTGTTGATAATTCTGTGACCACATTTTGCACAATCAGGCTAAGATGCTTACCAGTGTATTAGTGACAGGTTGCAAGCCCAACGCCTAACAGTACTACAAGCCCTTATTCCCTTAGTCGCCTCTTAGGACATCCACGGGAAGACATGGAGTGGCACTATTCTAACCCGGCAACCACACAGAAAAAGAGTGGGTTGAAAACATCATAAAGCTTCTGAATACTTTTCTTTAGAAACTTTAGGTGGACTCGTACGTATGTAGAGCCACCTGACAGCCCCATCACGCTTGCACCGGTCCTTTCACATTATCTTCACCTCTCTGCGCGCGCAACCGCCCGAACTTGGAACAAAATACATTTTTACAACCTTTGTAAAATAAATGTTTCAGAAATAAATCCCGGGAACTAGTGAGCCGTGGAAATAATTCCTCGGCGAAGGCTTTGATCATACTGTCCGTGTCTACTTTGTTTTCTTTCTTCGCATGCAATTCTTTGAAGGCTTTATCTTGTCTTGAGTCTTTGAAATGTATTGCTTTTTTGTGTGCTTATAATACTTCTAAAATATACTAGAAACCTGCAAAAATTTTTTCGATAGGCAATTTTAAGGGGCTAACTTCTTGAATTTTGTATTAAAAACCATTAATTTGTAATCCACACGTTACCATAAAATCTCACAGTAAAATATAGAAAGAAAAACAACTTTTTTCGTTCCCTCGCACTGTTTAAGAGTTGGCCCTATTTTACTTTAGAGGTTACCTATTCCGAGATTTTTAATACTCCTATCTTATTCCTACACCGAAACACTATGTCCAATACTGTTGCTTGGCGGCTGGTAAGCGGTTAAGACGTAGTGACTCGCAATTCAGACCCTACACAAGGTCTTGCTATCCGAAATATAAACAAAAAAAGAATAAAAGTGCGTTGTTTGAGAAATAAGACCCAAATTTAAACGAACGTCAACGTAAACGTTAAAAAGTTAACCTAAGACTAGAACGTTTAAATTAAAACCCAAACTAGTCAGTTTACTGTTAAGCAGACTTCACACGGCACTTGTTAAAACTAGCAAAAAGCTACGTTTGCGACTCAAAGGAATGAGCTTGATCGTGACACGCGCCTTTGCAACGTCAGGGACATCTAAAAATGAACCTTCATTCAATGATAAAAGGTTTAATTCCTAATGAGAAACAAGCTAGTGCATGTATGGCTATTTAATTATGAACTGTAAGTCATAGGTGCAAGGTAGAGTTTTGATGTAGCTGGTTGAGTTTGACCTAGTTTGCCTGCTTATGCAAAACTGCAAATGTGATAAGTTGGAGGCGGGAGGTAACGCGAGACGAATAGTTCTCGAATAAATGGCGAATGTTTAGAGTTACGGGTTCCAGTCAAGAGGCTGTCAGAGACGTTACGTGTTGTTTCGTGTATTTCTGTAAATGATATAATTTATTACAGAACGTTTCAGTAAAGCATTTACTATTAGTGTAAAATATAAAGTGATCTTATGTATATTATGTATATTTTTAATGAATGCAAAGACCTTTTGCTTGATCTGCTATCCTAACGGTTCCAAAACATATGATTAACGCCCCCTTTTAGGGACGCCGGTCAAACACGAGCGACGACTACTTATCCAATACCTACTTACTTACAAAATATCGCTATTTTTTAGTTACATTGACTTTATATCAGTCCAAAAAGGTTGCTGAAGCCTAATTTCAAGTATTAGAGTACGTGCTCCCCCTCGTATGCCGTCGCGCCTCCTTGGCGTTGCTTTTACCATTTTAGCTACCATTGGAGTTAAAACCATCAATTTTATCATAGTTGTCAGGATTAGTAACGCCTTTTCATTCCTGAGTCCTAACGCCTCAGAGTCCACCGACCGTCAGCGGGCCTGTGAGGTCGTTTGCTTAAAGTTACTTCAAAGAACAAGTAACTTAATCATATGATTAAAATGTCGAATTTTTAGAGAAGTTACGGGTTCCAGTAAACTTATTTATTTATTTATATACAATACAATGTGTTTACTACGCCGACTGTACAATGCATAATTATCAGTGATCGGAATAGGTAGGGCAATTTCGGGTGAATGACCTTAAACATTATACTTAATATGGATAAGACCCCAGATTATGATGATAATGTTATATTCTATGCAATATTCTATGCTACCAAAATAATCGTTAAAATCATATTTTAATAACATTTCTGAATTAAACACAAACTTTAACACTTTGCAAATGTAATCCCGGGGTTACAAGCTATAACCGATCACTGAATTAATTATCTTAAATAACTATTGGCACACTAGCCTAAAGACATTTTTTTACTTTCGCGACTACAAGTGAACAGCGAGTTGGTCAAAATAATGTTAATTTTAAGGACCGTCCCCACTGAGAGCATTCGCGTGTAATAAGCATACGGCGTCAAATACTCGAGTGGTGTGGACCACGTGACGCTCGGCGCGACGTCCACACCGCTCAAATATTACACGCGAATGCTCTCAGTGAGGACGCTCCTTTACGCGGTTAAGTCTCATTGTACAACAAATGTGTAGCCTAAAGAGTTGAATATAATTAAAACTTTCACTAAAGATGAAACAATTACTAAGTTTAACTAGATAAATTGCCAATCAACTAACAGTTGTAATGGGCCAACAATTAAAGTATTAAATTTAACTAAGTTCCGAAGTTTATCAATTCGCTTAATTACACAGGGTGTTCCGGTTACTTTAATCTAGTTAGTTTCGTTTCTCCGGATCGAATATAAAGTCCATTATTCACTCGCTGTGTAAATTGAAAGTTTGAAATGAAATGAAATAAATTAATAATTGAAAGCTGGAAAAACTGTCGCAATCAAACTTGAAATGAAACTCCTCATTAAAGGTACCGGATCGCTGCTTGCAACATTGTGGAGACACATATTTCAATGGTTAAAAAGCATTTCTGTTTGTTTTTACTTAGGAATATTTAGTTTTTTTTAAACCATCAAAATCATACATTATAATATTTATAATTGAACTTAGTAAATACATAGTGTCCCAAAACCTAACGTTAATATTACGGCACAAGAAAGCTCCTTCTTTACCTGTCCAAAATATATAGTTTTAACTTTCCAATATATGTATCGACATAAAATACAAAAGAAATAGTTTCATTTACGTTTAACGTATCAAGTAGATATTTATTTTTATACGCGTGAATAGATACTTAACTCATTTAAATAATTAAAATAATACTATTTGAAACCATACTCCATGTAGCGAGACGTCATTTTTGCGTCAACGGCATGAAATGTACGGGCCCAGGGCCTCTATTCAGGTGCGTTAAAACGATATCGTGTTTGACACGTTTAAGAATCGTTTATGTCTCAGTCGCCATTATTGTAAATGATATAAGATTTATAAAAAGGTTAACAATACGGAAACAGGTAAAAAACGATATCGTTATTACCTTGTAGAATTCTAGCCCTGGTCATGAAAATATCATCTAATTTAACCTTAATTTAGTTAGTTCAACATCTTATTGTAACTGGAAGAGCAGGACCTCCTGCCTCAAGTATAAATAAATAAATATCAGAGGACAATCTCACACAAATTGACCTAGTCCTTAACTAAGCTCTAGGCTTGTACTATGAATACTAGACAACGATAAACATACTTATATAGAGAAATATATAGAAAACATCCAAGACTCAGGAACAAATATTCACGATTATCACACAAATATAAGCCCTTGCCGGGATTCGAACCCAGGACCGCTATATTCCTATGCTTACTAAGAGGACCCAACCTTTGTATTATTCTCAATTTTGTGATAGCCAATAAATCATTTTTCATTAAGGTTTTAAATGATACAGTTTACCAACAACAAAGATTGTGATATAAATACATTTTTCCCTTTGCTTTTGCTATAAGACGTATTTAGTGATTCTGCTTCAGCGGTAGGTATCCTGTACAATCTAGATTCTCTTGCGAGTACTTGTGTCTGTTGACTGTGTTGACTTAGAAGTTAGACTTTATCACAGGTCCAAGTTATTGCACACTTGATATTCATTTCAACTTGTTGCCTTCACGCGTTCCTGAGAAAAAGGGGCTTGACATACAGACAGACGGACGGACTACTAAAAAGAAAAAGTAAAGAAATACAATCCTATATTTACCACACTAACTTTTTTTAAGTGCGGCTCTTGTCTATTTAGTTATTTATAATTTTATTCAAAATTATTACTAGCCTATTAAAAACCGCTTTCAGTTTGACGACACGCTAGCCTAGTAGGTAGTGACTCTGCCTTCGAAGCTAGGGGTCCTGGGTTCAAATCCTGGTAAGGGCAAATATTTGTGTGATGAGCACGAGTATTTATTCCTGAGTCTTGGATGTTTTCTATGTATTTAAGTATTATATTTCTCTATGTAAGTAATTTTATCGTTGTCTAGTTCCCATAGTACAAGCCTAGAGCTTAGTTTGGGACTAGTTCAATTTGTGTGACATTGTCCTGTGATTTATTTATTTATTTAGTTTTTCCTTAGTTCTTTTTAAAGGTCAGATTATTCAGCTCGTTACTTACAAAACCTTAAAGAAGTTTTTCTTGTCCGTAACTCGGCAAGACCGACCCACTGTGCACTAGTTTATTGCTTATTGCATTGCAACTTATAATTATTTGCGCTCCTTCAGTCGCCGCGGTTTCAAGACCCTGTACTCTAGGAAAAATTGCTTTTACAAAATAAATCAGAGATCTGTTAGTTCTATTCTATCCTTGTCGCTCTCGAAAGATTAAGTTCCCGGTTGAAGGAGACAGGACTGAAGAACTTAGGTAATGAGGAAGCTCATGATATTTCATTTCAATTCACCGCAGCGTTTTGGTGTAATTGTCATTTCTTGGTTGAATTCCGCTTGTTATTGCATTCCTTTCATATTTTAGTAGCGCAAGAGAAATAGAAAATGTTTCAGTTTTATTTGCTATCCGTAAAATAAAATTGTTGACTTAAATTAATTAAGTAACTAACTCACCAACGGCACCAACGCAGTAATTGTTTTAACTTGCACCTTATCCCTTCTAAGGTTGTCTGGAAGAGATCGCTAATCAGCGATAAGACCGCCTGTTGTTTACCTGGGTCTTCTAAATTGTGAAAATTCTGTGTAATGTTTTTGTTTGGTGGACAATAAAGTGTTTTGTATTGTATTGTATTGTAAGAGCACTAACCTTTGAAGAGGCATTTGATAAAACAAGTTACTATCGTGTGGGTAGTCCATAGAATCAGCCAATGTACCTAATGCTATTTTTTTTTTTCTTATAGCATTGAGAATGCAAACGAGCACACAGGCCACCAGATGGTAAGTGGAAACTGTGATCCATAGACATTCGCAATCACAAGACTGCAATCCTAAGACTGCAAATGCGTTGCCAACCCTGAGGACTAAGATGGAATGCCTCTATGCTAGTTATTTTACCGGCTGTCTTATCAACAAACCGGAACACAGCAATGCGAACACTGCTGTTTGGCGGTAGGTTAATGGATAAGATGGTGGTAGCGATCCGGACAGGCCCTGCACAGGGTCCTACCACCCGCAAAAGATTCATAGCTATTGATAACGATACGGGTCTTAATATATTCAAACTACGACAGAAACCCTTAACCGACCGACCAAACCTTTAACCGGCTTCAAAAGAGAGTATTTTCTATATTCGGCTGTAGGTATGTTTTTTTTACGTATATTCACCGATTTATCCGTCAATTGTAGACCCATTTTGGAATTTTTTCGTGTGGTATACTCCCAAGGTGGTCTCATTGTCACCAAGTCGGTATCTGATAAAGGAATCCGTGAGGAATTAAGGGAACTAAAAAAATATTACAGGCATACATATAGATTTTGGTTTTTCCAATAGCAAGTCCAGCATTAGCATTCAGAAAGAATCATTCGTAGTGATGGATGAAATATCTTTCACAATATTGCGGGTTTGAAAAAACAATTTATGAAATACTTAAGCTTCAAAAGTGGTATTTTTTGTTACTTTAAGTATCCCCCCTTCCTTAGGGCCAAAACACAAAAAATCAGAAAAAATCTTTGATGAAAGCGCATTTAACGTATTTCAAAGGAAAACTTATCACGACTAAGTAGGCATCATTAGTTCTTGAGATACAGGCAAGTAAAGTGTTTATACCTACTAACATGTATCTAAATAATAAAATAGAGGTAGAAAATTAGTTCTTACTAGTTGTTTTTTGAGATAGTTTATTGTGTTTGTAGTGCTTAACGGCTTCGGAACACTACCCTGAGCATGGTCCGACATGCTCTTGCTCGGTTTTTTTTTTAACATTTTGTTGTATTTAAAGCAAAGCCGCAATTGTTAAAAGAAGTGTAACGCTTAATTTTTTTACAGACATTTACCTACTAACGTTGACTCATATCGTGTTAAAAGTTTAAACCAACTTTGAACCAAATATGATTTCAAGTATGATTAAAACTGCATGAAACTCCAAGAGTTTATAGGATTGGCGATTAGGAATTGAATTTAAATTTAAAAAAATGAACAGATTTTCGAGTGCTAATGTAACTGAAGTCGCAGATATCACGGTACGCAGTCAGATTTAAATAAGTAATTTATTTCAAAGCGCTTTAGCACTTTGCTAGTTATTACAAAAAACTGCCTGTACGCGTTTTATTTAATCTCGCGGCAGTAACAATAACGTGGCGGCGCTGCCAAGTGCTTATATTCATCGTCGCGGCGCCGCAGAACTGTTTCTGCCAGAAGACTTACTTCGTATTCATAGGCAAATGAAGACAAGGCCACCAGATAGTAAGAACGCTATGAGATCTGTAGATGTCTTCGGCCATCTTGCAATCTCAGACTGCTGTTTTAAGACCACAATCTTATGACTGCAAAAGCGTTGCTAACCCTTCGAGTACTATTGTGTAATGCACCTATGATAATAATTTCACCGATTGTCTTAGGCGATTTATATACCCTACACTGGAACACAACAAAGCAAACCTTATTGCTTTTTATGATTAAAGGACCTTAGTGACCAAGATCCACTAAATCAATTTATGTCCCGTGTTCATGTTCTTTTTTTTAGTAACGATCCACCCCGGCTTCGCTCAGGGCTTCGCCCCTATTTTACTGCAATGCGTTAAAAAGATATTGCGTTTAACTAGTTTGAGGATTTTTTTAACTCAACCGCCATTAATTTCAATTAAATAAGAGTTGTCAAGACGTTAACAATACGAAAACACATCAAATGCTAATTAAAGATTCCCCAAAACTTTCATCTAAATTGATCTTGCCGTTTTGATGTGCATACACACTTACCCACATACATACATGGATTTTTATATTTACTGAAAATAGCACTCTTCAGTGAGTACCAATTTCGAGATACATGTGTACGTGAACGACTGTGTATCACCAGACTGTGCGCACAGCGGTGGCGGCGCGCTGCCAACTCGCATTACGACGCTGCCTTACGTCTTAACACTACACTGTGTTGCGGACTCGTTCCAAGATTCTTGAGCTTTAGCGTTTGTTTCAAGCAAATGTACAAGAGAGTGGAGTGCTGGCGTGAGTAAACGTTCTGCGGTCGTATTCTCATAATCACATGATGATATCTAATCTTATCTTCTCAAAATGTATTCTCTCGGTTATACCTTGATTCTGTATAATCATTTATCTACACACATATTATATACCCTCTATGATGCGTTTACAAACCGCAAATTGCGACTAGCATAAAGATAAACCTACGTATTTTGTTGGAAAAAAAAACTTATCAGTGAAAATATTATTATTGCTGAATAATAACATCAAATTCGAAATCATTATTACATTTAAATTTAGAACATCTTTGAAAATCAAGGCAATTTTATATGACTTCAATTCTAATATCACTCGAGATGACATTATTCGAAATAAAATTTCAATTGCATACAATTTTGACAAATCTCGCATGTTACTTGATATCGAATGATATGATAGTAGAGGCCAACTATAGTTTGCCTTTGAATTTAAAAACAAATACGGGTATCGCCATTTTTCACGTACGGTTCGTCTTGTTGCAAAAAAAATGGTTTGGTTTGGTTTATTGCTTATAATAAAATTCAATTTTGCTATCTGCGGTGGTGTGGTCATGGTGTGGTGTGCTGGCGGCTGTAACGTCATGTTCTTATGCCGATATCAAATATGATAAAGCTATGAGTTTCAAATTTTGAACGTCTTCTAAAACCAGCTCAGATTAAATCGGCCGTAATTCTAGTACGAGTATTAATTGAAAACAAAACTGAGTTTATCAGCTATAGATATGTTACAGGTAGCACTGGTGGCAATGCAGGATTCTGAACCCTAAGTACTTATAATATGTGTGTAGATCAAATTATGAACGCAATATCATTACTTGTCGACACTGTTCTTCTCTTCAATAGTTTCTCCGTTTGGCAATCAGTCCGCAGACGAGCAGGGCCCTTCCACGCATCGCTATTACCATGTTTCCTAACCTGCCCCTAAATAGCTATGTTTGTACTATTGCTTATTGACCACTGTTAAATTTACTAGCATAGAGGCATTTCATCTTATTCCTCAGGGTTAGTAATGCGGTTGCATAGGTCTCTCTGAACCCATAGGTCTCTCTGAACCCATATACCCACGGGTGGCCAGTGTACACATGCCATGCGATAAAAAATATTGAACCCGTGTATTCGGAGGTCAAACTTAGATTTAGCTGTAGAATTATTTCTTGGTCGCAGCTATGATTACAGTAAATTCAAACCTCCTCACTTTGATACGTTACTGCAAAATGGTACTAAAATTAACTGCTACTTCTGAGTTTATGTTCATTTGTAAACCCTTGGTGTAGATGCCTGAAAGCAAACCTTATGCTTGTCCAAGAAAAAGCCCCACACGTTCGCGTTATTCTGACGCGCTTACAGTTAAAGTAAACAGTCAACGGAGTGTTTCTGTATTAAATAACACCCTGATGGTAAGAGGTAAGACGTGACCTTGTGAGATACAGCTGCCAACAGAATGTGTCGACTGATTTATAGGAGGGAATCTGGCCGATAGGTTTCATATTTCAGCACTTACGTCTTTATAAAAAAAATACAAATTCAATTTGAAATCGTTTATTTCATATTCCCCGGATAGCTCACTTCACGAATTTATGTAAATAAAATTAATATGATAGTAATATTATTATGTAAGAACTGACTCTTTCAATCATTTTATAAATATGAGCCGTACCTAAAATATAAGGTTTCACCACTAAGATTTTTCCGTAAACAATTAATTTATCACGAAATAACTGCCAAGTATACCTTCTACAACTATTTCCTGGATAATCCGAATAATTTATCACCGGTTTCGGACCAAAAATCTTAAATCTGTACCAGTACAAATTAATCAGACCTAAGCCCACGTCGTTCTTGGTCGACTTTTACGCGAGATTATCATGTGTAAGCTAATGCGTTAGTGATGAGTTATGACCCTATTATTGTATCCCAACGATGCGAAAGAATTTTATAAGATAATCGCTTTTGTAACGCGGGATATGATAATACCCTTATACGCCCGGGTTGGTACGATCGTGGGGATCGCTCACTGTTCGTGAATTAATATGAACCGATTTACGTGACTATTTTTAGGGTTCCGTAGCTAAATGGCAAAAAACGGAACCCTTATAGATTCGTCATGTCTGTCTGTCTGTCACAGTCACTTTTTTCCGAAACTATAAGAACTACACTGTTGAAACTTGGTAAGTAGATGTATTCTGTGAACCGCATTAAGATTTTCACACAAAAATAGAAAAAAAAACATAAATTTTGGGGGTTCCCCATACTTAGAACTGAAACTCAAATTTTTTTTTCATCAAACTCATACGTGTGGGGTATCTATGGATAGGTCTTCAAAAATGATATTGAGGTTACTAACATCATTTTTTTCTAAACTGAACAATTCTAAAGTGTTGAAATGTGTGCCCCCCCCCGGTAACTTCTAAAAAGGAAAATGATAGAACTAAAAAAAATATATGATGTACATTACCATGCAAACTTCCACCGAAAATTGGTTTGAACGAGATCTAGTAAGTAGTTTTTTTTAATACGTCATAAAAACATTGATCAAAGCTACAACGAACTTTTATATTATGTTACTTGCTGCTACGGAACCCTTCATGGGCGAGTCCGACTCGCACTTGGCCGCTTTTTTTTGTATATTTTGAAACAAAGTTACATGAATCAAGTAATCGTTTTTCTGTCCTTTATTGCTGTTAAGACAGGAATTATTCCGGGATAAAATATATTCATGTATTAATCCATGGAGAGAGTTATGTGTGTGCTAGATTTCTTTACAATCCGTTCAACCGTTTAAGCTTGACTAAATCACAAACATACAAATATGATTATTAAACAAACATCCGTGTGATTTGATAAAAGTGAGTGGAGCTATCCCCACGTGCTTATGTTTAGTTCTCAAGAGAAAATACTCTTTTACCGAACAATAAAATCGTCCTCGCGCGTGACATCCCTGGACTTATTTTTCTAATAAGTTCATGGTGATTATCAAAAACTCGACATTGGCAAAATACACCTTGTTTAAATAAGGAGTGAAAGCCATTATTTAGAGAAAAAAAAACCGTGTAAAACTTTCCCATTTCACATGAGTAAATAGGATAAGGACTTAAATTCCTCCCAAGCTACCTTTTTCTTTTGTATTTATAAACTTTATGCAATGAATTTTCTTTAAAAAAATATTATTTGAAAAAAGATTTTTCTGCTTACCCAACGTTTAACCTATGTATATTACAAACTCAATCATCTACTACTGCATACCATACCTTCGCCTCCGGGATATAACGCAACTACCTGTACTTAACAAACTTCGGGTACGTAACATGATTTATAAAGTTCAAATACGTATGAATGGGTCACAATATAATTATCATGTTTTTTCTGAAATTTTTAACTTTTCATAGCTGTTATAAAACTAAACAAACTGATATCCTAATGGGTTCTAACAATGGCCTTAAAAAAATCCTGAAAAGTTTCCGGTTGCAGAAATAAAACCATTATTATTATTATTATATTGTAATCATACATACATACACATGCCTTCATTCCCAGAGTGGGGTAGGCAGAGCTGCAGAAATACCAAAAAATCTAAAAAGACTTGTTGATAATTCTATAACCACGTTTTGCACAAGGGCAAAGATATTTACCAGTGTATTAGTGACAGGTTGCAAGCCCATCGTCTAACAGTACTACAAGTACTTATTCCCTTAGTCGCCTCTTACGACATCCACGGGAAGAAATGGAGTGGCACTACTCTAACCCGGCAACCACACGGGAAATATCAATAATTAATAAATATTAATATATATTGTAATCATTATGGTTTATAAGCCATGATGTATTTTGAACTTTATATTATTATGAAACGATCCCCTAAACTTTACATCGATCAAGTAAAGTGATCAGGTGGACTCGTGAAGACGAAACAATCAGCATAATTCGAAGCAGAAATTCAGTTTTTAGTGGTGGTAAGACCCATAGACATTTGAATTCTCAAGACTATAATTTTAAGACTACAATGCTAAGACCCTGTGCAGTATGCGTCCGGATCGCTACCACCATCTTATCCAGTAACCACTCGACAAGCAACAGTGTTGGCATTGTTGCTTTGCGGTTGGTTAATGGATACGATAGGTCTTAGCATTGTAGTCTTAAAATTATAGTCTTGAGAATTCAAATGTCTATGGGTCTCAGATTCCACTTACCATCAGATGTCCTGAGTGCTCGTGTGCCTTCTCCTTATCATACAAAAAAAAACGCACGACTACAGTTCAATTAAAATATATCAGAAGATTATTAACTGTTGTTGGTAACATTAATGACATGTATTTCTAAGATCACAATTATTAAGTATGGCAGAACACCATTGTTTTGCTCATGATGAGCAAATCTGAGCCATTGCACTTTTGCTCTGCTTTAACGCAAACATTCTTTTGGCAACTTGTGTAATTTTAGTGCTTCAATTATGCTTATTTTTATAACGTCAATGTATGTGTGATTTGAAGTGAACGCAAATAAACGTTTTATCTAATTACAAATTGGGCTTCGCCTATTGGCTCATTGGGCCAAACGTTTGGCGAACATCCTCCATCTTGATTTATGGCCCTTTCATGGCTCACATCGTGCAAAAACGGCCCGCCTACCGTTCCAAAAACCTAAAACATCGAGACTCTTGTTTCCTTGGCTCAAGGTTGACAATCGCCCTCGCCCGGAGAAGGCATAAGTTATAAATCTCCACTCGCTACTTATTGCGCGATCTCGCCATTTTGCTCGAGTGTCAGCCGAAGTTGCGTGAGTATTTGTGGCGACTTTCACATTTTTTCCAAGTTAAAGAGTCTTCTTACAAATAATGTAATAATGTTAGGCGAAATAGGAAGGTTAGGTCGGGAATAGCAAGTACTTATAGAACTTGTAGCTTAAATAATCTGTATTTTGTTTGTTGGCCAGAAATGTGCTCGGATGTTGAACAGAGCCTCATTCTACTATGCGTCCAGCACTGATGATCAAGTATGGTTTAGTTGCTTTGATATCTCACAAAAGCACTGTTACGTGTTTGTCAACTAAAAGTTTGTATATCCCTACTGTGATTAACGTATTGTAACAAATAAACATTTTAATATAATTCATGTTCAGTTGTTAAAACACTATAAAAGCTTTGTATAGAGCAAGATGTATAAATTAGAAGTTATTGTCGGTTTTGGACGTCAATGAACTATACAATTAATATAATGAGAAATAAACCGCTACTAACCAGAGCCGGGAAAATAAAATTAACTGCACAGACCTTATGTATAATTATTTAAATAATAAAATTCCATTTTAGAATTTATTTCCTTCCAGAAGCCCTGATTTTGCAATAAACAGCACGGTAGCCCGCAGTCCCCCGGGCCTAGAAACTTCGAAACAAAACATCGTAAACTGGACGAGTCCATTTCAATAAACTGTGCGACGAAACTTCTACTTTATTGTGCCATTACAGTATTAATACTGCCGTTAAAAGAAATAGTTCCCGCAAAGTAAAAAGACAATAAGCCCGAGATACTCGGGTAATATTAACTAAGTTTGGATTTTATTGACTGGGTGAGGTCGGAGGCATGATTGGATTTCTTTTCGACTTTCATATTTGACTTATTGACTTGCAACGGAGTCGGAAATTCACGTAAATAGGTTATCTTACAGGTTACTTTTGCAGGAATATGATGCACCGAAAGGTGTTTCTTTATAACACTACTTTAAAATTTTAAAATTTAAATGCGGCTTTGGAAAAAAACGCTTTACCTATGATACAAACATCACATTTAAAATGTTTACGTGGCATACAAGTAGACCTTGTTCTAACCCGAAAATTAGATAATAATTAAATAAATATTTATATTTTAAAGGCACTACTAGTAAAGTATGATATAGGTACAGTTTAAAAATCAGCATGGCCTGCCGTTTACAGCGACATAAATATTTACATAATTAAAAATGTTTTGCCAAAAACTAAATCGGCTCTTCACTGTTCTTGAGTAAGTTTTCCTTTGAATCTAGGGTAATCTTAAAAACACTTGGTAACGAGGGAAAACTCCTGTTTGTAATTTAATTTCAAACTCAAATATATTCCACGTATTAAACAATTGGAAACTACGTAATCAGCCGTCGATTTCAATCATTATTTCCGCATCGTGAACATTCCGCCACCGCGGGTTACTCGGCGCGACGCGAACTTAGTTCAGCTGACGGCGATTAGTTCAACCTCAAGTTGGCTAATAAATTAATTCGATCAGTGTAATTAACAATCTATGATTTAGTTATGAACAAATAGAGGGCAGGGTGCGTAACTTGTTAAAATAATGCTGAGTTTATACTCAGCATATTAATAATGCCCACCTAATTATTTGGGTGGGCATTATTTTCGATGTAATACGAAGTGACTATTCTTGCCTTCACATGAATTTCTTACTTCTAACATGTATGGTATACTAATCTTTTAACAAGGACACAAATTTAAGTTCAGATCTTAGCCGTCGTCAGTGATCAAGTTAGTTATTTAAAGAAAAAAATAAAGTTTTGTAGTAAATCACTTCATAAGGGTCCAATTACAACAGGCGATGATAGAATACTGGACTGATAAGGTTTTATGTTAAGAACTGGCCAAATGCGAGCCGGGCTTGCACACTAAGGGTTCCGTAATGTTCTGGGGCCCTAGCCAAGATGCAAACGCTCCTAACGTTTTTCTTTTCTATCGCTCAAAATGTATGGGATGACAGCTGACCACGTGGATTATCGAAGCGCACGAGAATGTCATCCCATAGATTTTGAGCGATAGAAAAGAAAAACGTTAGGAGCGTTTGCATCTTGGCTAGGGCCCCTGGTGTGTTGTCTATTTGTTGTCATAACGGCAGTAGAATCACACACCCTGGGAATATTTCAACTGTCCACCCTATCACACACGCTGTGAACATCTCAACTGTCCACTTATTACGGTTCATGAGATACAACCCGCTGATAGACAGATGGATGGACGGACGGCGGAGGCTTAGTAATAGGGTCGTGTGACTATTTATTAAGATTAAGTGAGTACGTTATTGGTTTAGTTATGCATTTTATCTGGTACCTACCCTCACGAACGTAACAATATCAAATCACCTAATTGATTTCTAGCTGGTAAATTACCATGAAACAAAACGTATTAATCATGGTCCGTCGGTTGATTAATTTATGAACCAGTTGGAAAACGCCTAATGACGTCGCATGACATCGACGTACATTGGCGCACGCGACGTGCATTGACGTGCGCGTCACTCATTCGCGGTTGATTAGCCCGCGCCGACAATGACGCGTGACTAATAATTTGATGCATTTATAAATTTAATACAATTTTGTTTGCGCAGTTAATACTGTTGGGACACCAATATTACTTTGAGTATCAACAGTACTTATTTATTGGTTTTAAGCCAACAAGCTGTCGAGTATTTAGGTATCAGTAATCTCACCTGTGGTCTCCTCCTCGTAGGTTTTTGACGAGTAAAGTACGGCCTACTTGTTGAATAAACAACATACTTATCATTTTTTTCATGTTATTCACGGACTGACGTTTTTCTTAATGAAGGCCTATAGGTACATAGAAATACGTCAATATATCCCTATTGAATGTTCGTCCGTCTTGCCATATAGGCAGACGTTTGTGAACTTGAGAAACGGGTCTCTATCGTTTGACCGAATTACATATGATGTAATAATTTCACTTGCCCGAATTTCATATGACTTAATTTTATTGCTTAGTGTGAGACAGCTCTTTGTCATGAAAGCGACAACACGCACTCATAGCAGCATCTTCAACTCTGACCGTCACATGGAAATGTTGCGGAAACGTAATTACAAAGTACCAACCCCACAGTACAGATCCGCCCTAGCTAGGAGATCACCGTCATACTCGTATTGCTGCATATATAATTATGTCTGCAATGTATGTGACATAAAACATCAGCCAGTTCTCAGAGCTAAGAGAATAGTGAAACAGTGGTTACTCACGTTATCTTACGGTCAAACAGAAGAAATTATTCAAAGCACAAAGACAAAATAATGTTAACTCTAGTAACTGATTTACAAAAATGCGGGCTCACACACACACACACACACACGCACACTAACACATAATGATTGATGTAATGTAACTATTTTTACTATTATTATTTTACTTCATTTTCCCTGTCTGCTCGAAATTTCATTGTAACCCAAGTACTATCTGTTAACCGCACTCGCAGTTGGCCAAGATACAGGCTCAGCCTAGTTTGGTCACTGACGGACAGCCTCGATTTTATGTTTTATTTGATTTTGTTCAATAAACTATTTTGTATTTGTATTTGTATTTGTATATGCCATAACGATAATGTGCGATAATATTAATTTGCCATAAAGGCATTTTTTCTGAAATCGTGAACTATTCCGAATTGTAATAAAACAAACGTAACCTAACCTATTGGAGAATGAAATTATGGTATACGATATTAGGGATAATGAAGGTTATAGCCAGTGACCATTATGGCAATTGAAATTATGAAAAATTAAAGCATACCTTGAGAAGCATCGAAATACTTACATATTTTTAACTTTTTAGTCGCATTTTCATAATTGTGTCACATACCGTCGTTTCGTTATATGTCAATATATTATTATATCACTGAAGTCAGTTAAAATAATTATTAAAGAATATGTAAAACACGTATCAAAATATGATTATATTCTCCACTCCTTGAACAGAGCACCACACAAAGATAAAACATGGTAAGTATATAAGGGATGCGCACAATGCGCACATGTAATATGTAAACTAACGCCAGCCAGCTCAGGAGATGTTATTTCATCCGACGACGCCCGTCCCCGTGTCTATAGGTAGTAACATACTGAAACTAGTAAGCTAGTCTCTTCTCTATTAAAATTTCAAGTACCAGGCAAAGGCGCTCCAGGAAAAGGACAAAAGGTATCTTTTTCAGTCTGATAGTTAGCCTAGATGCTTTTTGAACTTTACCCGTGTGGTTGCCGGGTACGAATAGTGTCACTGTATCCCCCGTGGATCCCGTGGATGACGTAAGAGGCGACTAAGGGAATAAGGGCTTGTAGTACTGTTAGGCGATGGGCTTGCAACCTGTCACTAATACACTAGTTAACTTCTTAGCCTGATTGTGCAAAATGTGATAACAGATATATCAAGTCTTTTTAGAGTTGTTGGTATTTCTGTAGCTCTGCCTACCCCACTCTGGGAATGAAGACGTAATATTATGTATGTTATTTTAAGGTCACTCATCAGCTCAGTGGGTTTCTATTTAATTTTGTTTTAGCCCATCTGGCTTGCTTAACTCTATGGTAGGTCTTATTCACTTTACAGAGTTCTATTCCACTCGGCAAAACCATATAGACATGTTATCGTATTAAAAACGTTACGATAGCTCTTATTTACTTGGCATGGGATCCTATAATTTCATAACCAACGTTTCTAAAATGATTTATTTCACAAACATAATCATTTGACAACCCACTTTTTTTCCGAAAAGGTAAATAATTCTGGATTTATTAAAGTACCATCGTGTAGAACCCTATATTTAGGTTAGGTTAGTTTTATAAAAATCCTGAAATATTATGTAGTTACAGAAAAAAAGCGGGTTGGCAAATGAATAGGTTGCGAAACGATGCATTTGTCAAAGATTTGTAGGCAAAAAGGCAGAGAGGCCACTTGGCATTCATGTCAGCCGAGTAAATAATAGTCAACGATGGCATACGGTTTTACCGAGTAACATAGAGCTCCAGTAAGAGTTACTATAGCGTGCACGATGTCATTACTACAATTAAACAAGGCGGGCTACATACGCTGGAAAATCCTCAAGACAGTGGAAATACAGCCAATAGATATTAAACTTGTCAGATTTAATATTTTGGTGAATTTTGTACCTACAATAACATAAACACGTTATAATTATAATAGTGTAATGTGTTATTTTATTAATAACATTTTATAAAAAAATACCGTACCTTACCTTTTTTATATTAATGAACTTATATAAACCTTTGTTTTTATTAGGTAAATCATCCAAATCGAAATGAAATAATACCTACAACCAGTGCGGCAGTACGGTACTGTGGGGGAGGTGGGGTGCTCTTCAATTAAACTTTAAAAACATTTTAACAAACATTTTATTTATATGGTTGCTTAATATTTTTAAAAATATTCCTATCATAATCTTGAAGTTCTATCGAAGTCTATCTTATGACATGTCATCTCTATAGGAGTATTCCTATTTTAAAGATCGGGCCATAGAGGCGACGTGGAGGTCTTCAACCTTCACGGTACCCTCCGGGCGTGAGTCCGACTCGGACTTGACCGGTTTTTACCGGCGGAGCTTAATATATTTGGAGAATACGAAGAAATGTAGAAAAATAAAATATAGCCTATGTTACTCAGTGATAGTAAATGTAGCATGCTGATAGTGGAAGAATTTTCAAAATCGGTCCAGTAGTTTTGAGTTTATCCATTACAAACATACAAACATTCATAACATCACGCCTTCATTCCAGAGTGGGGTAGGCAGAGCTACAGAAATACCAACAACTCTAAAAAGACTTGTTGATAATTCTGTAACCACATTTTGCACAAGTAGGCTAAGTTGTTTATCAGTGTATTAGTGACAGGCTGCAAGCCCATCACCTAACAGTGCTACAAGCACTTTATTCATTTAGTCGCCTCTTACGATATCCACGGGAAGACATGGCACTATTCTAACCCGGCAACCACACAGAACACACAAACAAAAATACAAAATGTATTTTATCGTTATATTAGTGAAGATTGTCCAAAATAATGAGGTACTATGTGTGTAGTGTCTAGCCAATACATGTAAGTTTAAAGTGCGTCCTGTTTGATTACGTCATCAACGTAATATTCAAACCAAACTGTTGGAATATTCGTCTCTCTGATAGAACACCTTCGATTCGATTGAGTCAGTCAGCGCCACATTATGCGCGACTTCTATCTGTCACGTCGGAGCAGAGCGGCGATGTCCCGTTATCAGCGTGAGGAGGCACGGGGGATGGAGGACGGGGAGAAGATCTTGTTTTTGGGTTATTACATATTTAAACTAAGTAGCTGACTAGGGGATTTGGGTTCTTTGTTCCCTGTTAGTTTCTTTATTTTTTGGGATACGTAGATAAATGCATCCTAATCGCTAAGTTATGTCGACTTTTCTAGATATCAAATACCATTTACCTTTAATTCAAATATTATACTAGTTGTTTCCCGCGACTCCGTCTACGTAGAAGTCGTTTATCACTATTCCCTGGAACCGTCATTTTTTGGGATAAAAAGTAACCTATGTCCTATCCCGGAACTCACACTATCTGCGTAGCAAATTTTATCTATATTGGTTCAGCGGTTTATCCGTGAAAGCGTAACAAACAAACAGATTTACTTTCACATTTATAATTATTAGTATAGATTTCGGCAAAAATGTCTATCGCTATATAGTAAACCGTCTAAAATAAAAAACATGCAGCCGAATAAACATTCTTTTCCACGAGGTCTCCTCACCGCGTACCTGTTTCCACAGACAGGGCGCGTTTCCACTCCAGCGCCGACACGACGCCGGCTGACGGCTTCCGCAGCCGCCATCGCCGCCGAAATGCTTTGAATACGATCCTGTCATATAACTTGTTTACGACTGTTATTGATAGCTGGCCCCTTCGGGAGAAATAACACGTCTCGCAAAAATATTTTACCTATACCTATATTTTTCACCGCTCCTCAAAATGACAGGTTTTACTGTTAAAAGATAGTGAGCAAAATTCGATTTTGGTGGTCATCACTGACTGCGGTTCATATGAGGTCACCTGTAACGTGTCATTGTCAGGATGGTGAAATAGGAAACTGATGGTGAGTGGGATCTGAGACCCATGGACATTACATTTTTTTATAGTAAACTAGTTTTCCGCGACTCCAATTCCGCCCGCCGTCTGGGTAGCAGTTGTGTATCGTCAATTTTTGGGATAAAAAGTACCCTATGTCCTTTCCCGGGACTCAAACTACCTCCATATCAAATTTCAACATATTACCCAGTACAAATAGAAGTCAGTTGTAATAATGATCAAACTGCACATTCAGCCTTGTGATTCTTACACGCAAGTTTCAATATATGGTGCAAGCGTTTTAGCTATTGGTACAGTGCGTTAACTCTGTAGCAGTAACCCGGCAAACCTGCAGAACAGCTTCTGGCCTGAAAACTGTTACTAACACGACATTACCATGAATACGTCGTTAAAAACTATTCAATACGCTCGTATCTCATATTCCAACGCTAGGAGCTACTCCTCACCACAGAGCTGAAAACGTCATTTTTTACTCTTTCTATCTAGACCTATGAGCGAAAAAGATAGCACCAGCGATTTGATTTCGTGTTTAAAAAGACACATCGCACGTGTAAAAGTAAAAAGAAAATGACTCCATTCGAATTAGTACCGTAATTAGTGTTGCTGAAGTTAAAAATAAAACTTGATTCAATTTACTTCTTGCCTTTTATTTTAAAACGCGGTGTGTGCAATTAAAACTGCGCGCTCCAGTTGCCCGTTGCGAGCGCAGTGACGTCACCGAAAGCCACCGAGCGTGGTGACGTCACGGTTGTTTTATGCGACGAATGAAAAAGTATTGGACCGAGTTTTATGTGTACAATTTTACTGGCTTTGATGATGTTAATATTGTATTTGTTGGTTCAACCAATATATAGAGAAAATGTATAAGGATTCCTAAATCGTTTATTCGATTTCTCTATGTCATGGCTAAACGTCGGCGACTCGTGGCAATTAGGTAGCACTAGTGATGAGACAAGTTTTCAAGTGTCTTTTCAGATAAATAAAATAACAAATTAATACCTAAAAATAAGTTGAAAAGTCACTTTTATTTACTGAGACTGCATCCAAAAGGTAACCAAAAGCTAGAAATAGTATTATCAAAAATTCTAGGATATCTTACAATAAAAAATATTAATTATTTATTACAAAATAAAGAAGTTAAAATCAAAGAGAACACCAACAAAAATACGCTGCAACATAACAGAAGAATGCTTTATTTACCCATCACGTCAGTCGAAGTCGAAAGGTCATTTTCTTACACCAAGTGAATTTTCTCAAATAGAAGACGTAGGATAACTTTTTAAGTAGTTACAAAAAAAAATGTCTATAACGAATGTCCTATATGTACACACAAGACAAGATTTTTTTTAATTGGTTTCTTTTGCTCGACTAGTACAGAAAACATTGTTACATCACTAGTCTGTCAGAAACGTCAAATGCTACATCAAAGCCACGAGTCGCCGATGTTTAGTCATGGCAGATAAACCGAGACCGGTTTTCGCTCGCTGCGTGAATTTTTGATTGCAATTTTAACTTCTTTAAAAATACCAAAAACAAACTCCAAATAATTTTAATGTAGTGTTGACTTTTCATGGGTCCCATTTTCAGATCTTAAAGAAGTTTTAATCGAACCACCCTATTTAAAAAAACATTATGATTAAAATGACCAGAAATCCAGATGAATTGAGAACCTCCTTCTTTGTTTGAAATAGGTTAAAAATAGATCGATGGATTTTGCTTATAAACTAACATACAAAGTACTAAAAAATTATTTACTGGCATTAAGTTATTTAGTTATATTCGTAGTAGAAAACAAGATTATCTTTCATTTTCGGGTTTAATTGTGACAATGTAAGAGTAGTTAACTTATTAGTTGATTTGAGCTAGGTACGCCTGTAGGGTATATCGTAATTTTTTAGTTACATATTATTCTCTTAGCAATATTTTTTATGAATTTCTTATTTTATTGCAGACTATATTTGTAACACTGATAATAAACTCACAATCAAAAGACGAGTCAAAAGAGCCCAAACTCGATGAATCTACTATGAGCCATTTTGAGGGCTCAATTTCCTACCACCACCACCACCATCTTCCGTCTCCATCACCATACCAGCTCGATGGTACCATATTAATGTGACGTAACGGAGTTGCATACATATGCCAAATTTCAAGTCAATCCGACAATTTGAAGAAGGTTAAAATTACCTCACAATATTTGAGTACATTGTTTATTAGTTTGTCAGATTGTTAGTTTCAAGTGAAGAAGGAAAATATAGTTAACTTTTCTTCACATTTAATACCAGTTTTCCAACAGTGATTCAGTGAGGTATTACAAGTCTGTGCCACAAAAGTATTAACTAAACTCTCCCAAGGGCCAACAATCTTATTAAAAGTTGGAGCAAACCGCCAGCCCCGCCCCGAGGCGCGCGGGCACACCTAGTTCAGGTCAAGTCTAGGTTTAATCTCGGCCCAGACGAACGCGTTAATTGCGTCACCGACCATCTCAACTGGGTCTGTTATATGTAACATTTCTCAAGCTACATTTAAGTCAATTTTGATGAAAGAAAGATTAAAGAAAAAAGTATTTCATAAGGAGACATACTTCACCCCTTCATTCCTAGAGTGGAATAGGCTGAGCTAGTAAAACTAGTAAGCTAGTAAATGACATGATTTTTTTTATATTTTCTTGACGTTCCAATTAGTAATTTGAATTGTTATTTACTTGTGTTGTGTTTTATATTTTATTTATGTGACAATGTTTTTTTAACGATCCTTACGGAGAAAAATACATACTATTTTTACTATTATCATTCATGACAGGTTGCAAGCCCATCGCCAAACAGTACTATTAAGCCCTTATTCCCTTAGTCGCCTCTTTTGTCGTCCAAGGGAAGCATGAAATGGCCCAATTCTAACCCGGCTACCACACGGCCTATTAATTAAAAATAATTCTATGATCTCGCCTTCCTATGCTTAGGATAAAAGATAATTTATACATAGGTTCAAAGATTCAGATAAAACATGAGAACCGTCCGTTTTTAATTATTACACACACACATACATAACATCACGCCTTCATTTCCAGAGTGGGGTAGGCAGAGGTACAGAAACACCAACAACTCTAAAACAGCTTGTTAATAATTCTGTAACCACATTTTGCACAATCTGGCCAAGAAGTTTACTAGTGTATTAGTGACAGGTTGCAAGCCCATCGCCTAACAGTACTACAAGCCCTTATTCCCTTAGTCGCCTCTTACGACATCCACGGGAAGACATGGAGTGGCACTATTCTAACCCGGCAACCACACGGGCTAATACGGGGGTTTTAATTATTAAAGGTATGAAATATGTTGTATATCCGTTACTTTATGTGAAAGTTACTTTTATTGTTTATTTACAATAACTTCTATGTGAATGAAGTTTGAAGTGAAAGTTTGTTATAATTAACTGTTAAAACTGGGCGACGATGACAAGACGAACTTAACGCCTTTGAGAAGAACAAAGAATGGCCAAGACTGGGACGGAACGGTAGGACGCCTCCGCCAGCCAGCTGTCTCGGGCTCTTAAACAAATAAAGTTTTGAGTAAAGTTTGGTTTTATCTTTTTTTTAGTTCTAAAGATAGTTTTACTGACATAATATTTTTGAAGTGTTATTAGTTTGACATTCTAATAATTAATTATAGTAACTTTCAATCCCGGAAAGTTTAGTAGTTCCGAAGCGCTTGACAGGAAAATGAATGAACATGGATGCAACCGCGAATAAAACAGTTTTATAATAGTATGAAATCTTCTGTTTTATTTCAGTAAGTCTACCATATAATTTTAATGTCAATACAAGTGTCAAATATCACCACGATTGAATTGATCTAAAAGTTTGTACTACATTATTCTTGTGTTAAAGGACGTTTTGTAATAAATTTAACTGCCTAAACTAATTACCGAGGTTCACAAGGCACACAAGATAACAAAGATAAACAATCCGGAGACCGGGCGGTATTTCATATTTAAATCCACAAACCGTGCAGTTTGCGATAATGCAGCAACTTTAATTAAATCGCCGCGAAGACAGGGCAACCCGCATACGTCTCGCTTCCGAGCCTCGAGTTATTCATATCGCAGGAGAGAAAAGAAGATCGTGGCTGAAGCATAATACGTATATTACGTTGGCTAGAAAAAGATGTATCCACTTTTTCACCATACTGCATTTAAATAGGTAGATAAATAAAACAAATAATAAATAAATACCACGGGACAATTTGACACCGATTGACCTAGTCCCAAGCTATAGGCTTGTCCTATGGGTACAAGATAACGATAAACATACTTATATAGAGAATAAATAATTAATGAATAGAAACATCCAAGCCTTACAAATAAATCCTCGCGATCATCACAAAAATCTTTGCACATACCGGGAATTGAACCCGGTATCGTTAGCTTTGTAGGCTGAGTCACTATCAACTAGGCCAGCGCGTCGTCAAAATATCTTTGTAGTCGAGTATACAAGAATATTACACAACAATCTTAATATCATTCAAGTTTTGATTATCTTGGTTTAGTGGTGGTAGGACCCTGTGCAGGGTCCGTCCGGATCGCTACCACCATCTTATCCATTAACCACCCGCCAAGCAACCGTGTTCGCATTGTTGTGTTCCGGTGTGGGGATAAGACAACCGGTGAAATTACTAGCATAGAGGCATTCCATCTTAGTCCTCAGGGTTGGCAACGCTTTTGAAGTCTTGGGATTATAGTCTTGAGAATTCAAATGTCTATGGGTCTCAGATTCCACTTACCATCAGGTGGCCTGAGTGCTCGTATGCTTTCTCCTTAACATAAAAAAAAAAAAAGGGTAAAACAGATTAACTTGTTAAACCTAACATGAGTATAAGTATTTGTAGTTAGCCTAGAGAAATAAGACCAAGTTATCAAATGAAAAGAAAACTGTTACAAAACAAATTGATACCATATTAAAATTTTCAGCAAGTTCATGCCCAACGTAATGCTTTGACCGGGTGTTCTTAAAATATGATCCACGGACCCCTGACATCATTGCAAGTACTTCGCCTAAACAAAGTACAGTGTTAATTACAATTTCTTCATTATTTTCATCCACTCTAATAGAAAATCCAGTATTTACCTATTATCGGACGGCGTAAAATATTTGTTTATTTTTAAAGGAATATGTTGCTAGAATTGATTGAGAACCTTAGTCCATCCTTTTCAATCCCAACAATTGTAAATGGCTCGCCACCACCCTCTTACATTGATTCAAATAAACTTACGCAGGCGATTTTACTTTATAATGAATAACAATTATCTACGTAATCTAACCATCTCATATAATTTTTAGTGAAATGTGTCGATCGTTCAAGTATTTTCATGTGTTATGTAGTGTTTTCATTGACCAATGTATCATAACTACCAAATAACAAATCGCACCTCTGGGGTCTCCTCTGGTGGTCGGATTTGTCCGGATCGCTACCACCATCTTATCCTTCAACATACCGCCAAGCAACAGTGCTTGCATTCTTGTATTTTGGTAAGGAGATAAGACAACCGGTGAAATTACAGCATTGAGGCATTCTATATTAGATCTCAGGGTTGGTAACGCATTTGGAGTCTTAGGATTCTAGTTTTGAGAATTCAAATGCCTATCGGTCACAGATATCCCACTTACCATCAGTGGGGCTACCACGCCGCACCGGGAACTAGTATCAAATACGTCAAACGAGAAATAGTGTCAAATAAAAAGTAGCTATTAAATAAATTATTAAAATGACAGCCATACGGAGTTTAACGGCCCGTATTAATAAACTGATCTCGGTTTAAATGCCCGTCTCAAGACATGTCAAAAATTACAGTTTCCTATGGTTTGACGTTTGCTTTGACGTATTTTGAGATAGGCATTTACACCGAGACGATTTACTAATACGGCCATAAGTTGCTTTGTAAGAAACGGACTCAAGTCACACAAAACACACCTTTATTTTAAACCTTTACACGTTATTTTTACGTTGGAGTATGGAATAGATGGATTAAAGTCCCGAGCCTAAGTCAAAATATTATACCGTTGCAGCATGTTAGGCCCACTGGTGGCCTGTGGGCTCGTGTGCCTTCTCCTTGCCATAGATAAACCTGCGATACTTCTAATGTTTATGGGCAGTACATAATTGCTGATCATATTTAAATCTTGCTCGTATTTTCACTATTCCCAAAATGCGTAAAACACGATCTCTCCATAAACTCTGTTCATAATAAATCAGCTCCGATATCCAGGGTAATGGTGCGCGTGATGCCATGCGTCGCTCCGTCAACTGACTCAGTGATTGGAAACCTCAAATAGAAAGAGATATAAATGACTTATAAATACTACAATCGTAACAGGCCGCCACAAAATAAGCAATAAGATATAAACTATAAGTGTCATGGATGCTGAACAAGTATTAAAACTGCCTGATACTGGGATTATTATTCAATCACTACTAAGGCTCAAAAAAAATATTATCTTTTGGATTTGTAATATGGTACCAAATAATCTAGGTACATAACCTGATGTCATAATGTCACTATTTTTGACGTAGCGGATAATTCATCGAGTAGTTTGTCTTGCTTTTTAGTGTGACTTCTTTGATCATTGACGTTGTGTTATTGTTATCAGACGGTAACAATATTATCCAAAGAAATAATGAAACATAGTTTTAGAACCATCAACAAGCACTTTATTGTAACTCCCATGGTACTGTTACCTTCGCACCAGGTGGTACGTCAGTGCTACCTCAGTGTACTTCAGTACCTCAGTAATGCACAAAAGAGCCAAGTGTTGTTCAAGTGTACATGACAATTAGTCATCACCCTGAATGTCGTTTAGTCACTGTCAGGCCCGCGAGGAGTAAAGGGGCCAGAGGGGAAGGGGGTGGAGGGTAGACGCAAAAACCGTAAGTTTGCTGAGTGTCAGCGACGTCGTTTCATAAATCTCGCGCAGATGCGTCGGGGCCGGCATAAATTCAGCACCAGCGTGGAGCGACCCGGGGAAAGGCGGCAGCGGCAGGAATACCTATGGAAAAAAACGGAAAATACTTCTACATTACTTGCACGATACGGTTTTTGTATATGTACCAACTGGTAAAGTCAACACAACAATGAATTGAGAAAAAAAAATCAACTATTAACTATTTTAGAACGCATATTGTATAAATCAAAAATAACATTTCTGTCCTATATTTGTTTTATTAATATCTGCGATAAATCACATCAACCTGTTGCTTCAATTTGACTTCAAAAGATGAATTAGAATAAATAGTACGCCTTTATCCTCTATAATGGAATAAAACTGGTCGAATATAATTTTGGCGATCCTCGAGATTCAAATGACAAAGAAATCAATTCGTCAATTATTTTAAGCTGCCATTTCTCACTGTTTGCACCAAACGCCGCGCCCGACGGGAGACTGGCACCGCCGAATAAAAGATAACGATTGAAAGATTCGGCGCCGGCTCCAATCGGCGGCATTATTTTGTTACGAGGTAGGGGAATTCGTTGTAGCGAACTGAGCTAGCTTGACCCCACCACGCAGCATAGTGAGGCCTTTCTTGTTCATGCGGGACCATCGCACCGGGTAATGTGAGAGATCCGATGCTCGGGAGGCGAAACAAATGCCAGTACGCTTCCTTTCTTCATAACATCATAACGTAACGGCACCAGTACTCGACATAGGACCAATGTTCGACACTGACTCTTATACAAAGAAGATAAGAGTTATTCATTTGTTTTGCAACAATCAATGAATTAAAAGCTTCTGTCGATTATTGGTGCATGTCAGTTAAAAGTGTCGAACACTGGTGCCGTTACGTTAGTTAGTTGTCGTCGACACGTTGGCCTAGTTGGGAGTGACCCTGTCTCCGAAGCCAGCGGTCCTGGGGTCAAATCCCGGTAAGGGCAGATATTTATGTGATGAGCGCTAATATTTGTTCCTGAGTCTTGGATGTTTTCTATGTATTTAAGTATGAATGTATTTCTCTATATAAGTATATTTATAGTGGTCTAGTACAGGCCTAGAGCTTATTTTGGGATTAGGTAATTTTTTGTGAGATTGTCGCCTGATGTTTATTTATTTTTTATTTAGTGGTAATAACTAAATGCATTGTCACCACCAACGTTTTCACCTACGGTATAGTAAATAATTCAAGGATTTGTTTGACTATGGAACTCTATGCAGCCCCTAACAAAGCAACGTCGTAGAGTCGAATCACTGCACGATGGTAGCATTCTTTAACCCACTTGGCGCAGCCTATCCTTGGCGAAACTAAGTCATAAACTCGGATCCTAGCAGGCGCATAGGTTTATCAAACCTGCTCGCCCAAGCGAAGTAACAGGGGCCCTAGCCAAGATGCAAACGCTCCTAACGTTTTTCTTTTCTATCGCTCAAAATCTATGGGATGACATTCTCGTGCGTTTCGATAAACCACGTGATCGACTGTCATTCCATGCATTTTGAGCGATAGAAAAGAAAAACGTTAGGAGCGTTTGCATCTTGGCTAGGGCCCCAGGTCAATTAAAATCAGTTCGATCCAGTAAATTCACTGCTGCTGTGAAAAAGAGTAACCCCCGCCGGGCGCTCGCAGCGGCGCCTGCCCACGACACGTGCGCGGAATGGCGGGATATGTTCATTGAAATCAAGGCCTATAAAGTACACTTGGAATAGTTTTTGATAAGGAGGGTGCGAGCTATGGGGATGCAAGTAATGGTGGCTTTTTTCTGAGTTTAGACAACGAATTTGCATACGAAGTTATCTATTTTACATTTACATAGCTGGTTTTTAGTAGCCTAGAATAATTTATTTTTCATTATTAAATTGTTGATTAAAATTATCTTACTATACATTATTATCTTAGTTTTTCCTGAGGTGCCATTTTAAGGTGCCATCTTATTATAATAACAACCTTCGACATTCATGACATAAAGTAGAATATTAGGATACTCAAATTATTTGAACTTGAACAATTAAAATAGCGACAAGAAACCTTTTGATTCGTTGTAATAATTTTAGCTCTTAGGTAATCAACGCGGGCCTATGTCAAGTGACAAATAAAATTTTAAGATTTCTTTCATTAATATGACCTCTTTGTTTCTCGGTATTTAAATTTAAATTTTCAACTTTAGACAAACACTCGGATTATTTTGGATAGTGTAAGTAACTATTTCAAAAGACCAGGTCAGCTTAACGACAGCGGTAGAATGCTCTACAGACGTGCGCACCTCGCAGTGTCGAGCATTTACTACATCAACGAGTGCAGCTGATAGTGGGAGGAGTGTCACTTGTCACGCGGGAGGCAAGAGGGCTTGAGGGACAGTATTATCCGCAGGTGAACAGGAAGTGCCCTCTATGTACTCTCTGCATTTTATTCTTTACTTGAGAATATCACGCTGCTTCAGGGAAGGATCTGCTATTTAATATTCACGTGAATGCATTTATTTACATTGTTAAACGTACTTACTTACTTTAAATAAAATTACCATTAAGAAACCAAGCTTAGATTGTTTAGGAGGTCATAAAAATATTTTTAAAAAAAATTGCAAATTGGGTGTCCTATATCCAAAATAAAAATCACCTTTTCACAAAAAAAATACTTAAAAAAATAGTACGTCCGTAATTTTAAATTGAAAGTAAGTATGCATACAAAATCCAACTTACAAGTCATATAAAATTCAGTTTTATGTTATTATTGCTGAGCACTTATAATTAGTAGTCGTTTACTTAAATGTGACAATATAACCACCCCCACTCAACTGAACCTCAAGTCGGACCGATCAATATGATGTTTCCTTCCCTACTATCAGATCGTCAACCTAAAGGTAATCTCGCAAACCGGCCGACCTCATCTTGCCCCCACCTGTGTCAATAGGCTTGTATCAAGCTGTAACTCACCTGAACCAACTGAAAATAAAACAAAATCAACGCAAAATCAACTCTGTATCAAAAAGAAGAAAGATACAGGAACTGCGAATGCAGCCTATTCAGAATTGACCAACATTTGATTTCTAGAAAATATTGGAAAATATACTATCGTAATACGTGTTAAAGGTGATGCGAAGTGTAGATTGTGTGGGGTTTTAGCTAAGGCTATCACACCTGGGGCCGGCCATTCGTCAGTCGATAAAACAAAGTGTCGAATGCGGTGCGTTAGCGGAATAGGAGGCGACTTACGGGCTGTCATTGAAAGCATTCCCGCGTCTGCGTGAGATAGGGGCGCCCGGACACTCACATTTCACACGAATAATTTATTGGAAGCTCTTTGCACGTTTTTACCGCTACTTTATTGTGTGTGTGTGATTTTGTTTATGCAAATTGATATAAAACGAAGTTAAATCACTGGTTTTACAGATTAAAACGAAAAATATGAACCTTTTACGGCTTGTACGAGTAATTACTTTGAGCAGATAAAAGAGAAGGTTAAGGTTGGGTCGTACCAGAAAGTCAAGCAGTTGACGGAGGACCGGAGCGGTTGGCGATTACTCCACCGACAAGAGCATGGTTCTTAAATAAAGAGAGACGAGTACTACTAAGTAAGTATTTAAGTAGCCGTACATGTTAGTTACATAATAGCATAGAGATAAACTTCATAGAGAAACAAGAGCCTCACCTAATGATCAGGTCTTGCACAAAATTTACACTCGTTATAGGAATTTCTGTGACAATTTGTTATATAACTTAAAGTCAGCCTATCAAAACAAACAAATTAATGAGAACAAGGACAAACCTAAAAAACTTTGGAAAACTATAAAGAATATATGTCAATCACCCGGCAAACGTAATGACTGTTTTGAACTAATAAAAACTGGTGGCTCCATCCAAGCATCCCTGGATAACTGCAATTTGCATTTTACAACGGCTGGTGGCAAACTGGCGGATCAGATAATGACCAGACTTTCCGAAACACAAAATTCGCTAGCTGACAGGTATATTGCGACCGATGCTGCCCGGAATTCTTTATTCATGCGACCGACTGATGTTTATGAGGTGGATAAATTCATAAGGCAATTGAAGGCTGATAGTGCATCTGGTTACGATAGCATCAAGTCATTATTAATTAAAGAAATTAAAGACGTTATCCTTGAGCCGCTCGTCTACCTCTGTAACCTGAGTATGGAAAAAGGGTGCTTTCCCAACTGCTGGAAATTGGCGGTAGTGTCTCCGATTCATAAAAGTGGGTCCAAGGATCTGCCAACTAACTACAGACCTATCTCGCTACTAACTGTTTTCTCTAAAATTCTGGAAAAAGTAGTTAACAAACGACTAACAAATTATTTAGAGAAAAACGCATTAATTTCGGAACGGCAATTTGGCTTTAGACCGGGTAAATCCACGGAAGATGCTGCACTTGTTCTCACCAACTCTATTTATGGTCATTTAGACGCTGGTAAATGGTTCATGGGTGTATTCTTAGACCTAGCAAAGGCTTTTGATACAGTATCGATCAACATCTTATTAAGGAAATTGGAGGCACTCGGAGTTCGAGGATTGGGCCTTAACTGGTTTGCTAGCTACCTGACCAATAGACACCAGGTGGTGAGGATCGAAGAGTCCACAAGCAGCAGGTTGCCTATCCACTTTGGCGCCCCACAGGGCAGTATTCTTGGACCCACGCTCTTCATCACTTACATCAATGACCTCCTCCAATTGGCCATTCCTAACTCGGAGGTTATCTGTTATGCTGATGACACTGTAGTTTTGTTTAATGGTAATAACTGGGGTGAAACATACTTATCAGCTGAGGAGGGTCTCTCAAGAGTGGCAAGCTGGCTCGATTGCAATCTCCTTACTCTGAATGTGGAAAAAAGCCACTATATACCTTTCTCAAAAACAGCAGTCTCCTCTGCCCCTGTCACTTATGATATTAAAATACACTCATGTAAAGCAAACAAGTCGAGCTGTACCTGTGGTACCATAAGTAGACAGAGCACTGTGAAGTATTTGGGCCTTATCGTCGACGAACATCTTTCTTTCAAGCCTCACATAACTGCCTTATCAAAGAGAGTCAGGAAAGTGATTTACCTGGTAAAGCGACTGCGTGATTGCTCTCCCCCGGATGTTTTACGCGTGGTCTACCATGCGCTGTGTCAGCCAATAATTCAATACTGTATTGCGGTCTGGGGCAGCGCTGGTAAGACGGCGCTACTTGAGCTTGAGCGTGCACAACGTGCAGTCATAAAAGTTATGCTGAAAAAGCCTTTTCGTTTTCCTACAGATACTCTGTACAGGGAAACAGGGTACCTTAGAGTTAGGCAGTTATTCGTTTGCAACGCAGTTGTCAGAGTCCACAGGAGTATTGCGAAGTCACCCCAGAAAGATTTCATTATGAGCCGACGAATATATCGCGTACCAGTACCCAACGTCAAATCGGTGCACGCTAAACGCTCTGCAAGTTTCATACACCCGTTTGTGTACAATGCAGTTTGCAGAGCTTGCAATTTGAAAATTTGTACCACATACAGAGTTAAATCTGTAATGAAAAAATGGCTTGCTACTCTCTCGTATAATGATACTGAAGACATTCTGCGTCCGTGCAGCTAGGAGAACACAAATCACATAGCTATTTGAGATCCCGTACATGCACACACACATCCTCAAGCAATCATATTTCGCTTCATATGACACACACACACACACACGCCCACGCACACACACACACACACACACACACACACACACACACACACACGCACACACACACACGCACACAGTCTTGGATGACCAAGTGTCAACTGCATGTAGATTTTTTTTTTTTTTTTTTATTATTTTTGTTCTTTGTTTTAATTTTAATAACTTAAAACTTGTCATTTTTCGCATACCTAAATAATGGTTACTAATGTACTTACATTAGCACGTTCATACTTGAAATAATCTGTTATCTTAGTGTATCCAACTTGCTATCCGTTGAATTTGTAAACCGACTCAGTGGGTCCCAAGATACAGGCTCAGCCTAGTTTGGAACTCACCGGATATTATTTGTGAATTGTGTTACTGATTTTATTTGTATTTTAATAAATTATTCTCTCTCTATTCTCTCTCTATAATTCTGATTTATTCAATAAAACTGATGTTTAATGGCCCATCCGACCATAATCTTAACATCACTCGTGAGCTGAAATTTGGTAAATAGCAACATGCAGAACATCATGCCATTGTATTACAAATTGATTAAACCCAACAAATTCAAGCTAAACCAGTTATTAAAATCCTCTTACAAGGGAGCATGTTATTAAAGGATACCTTAATTAGACCCGCACGTGGACGGGTAGAGCTATTACATCCTTCAAGACAAAACGTAAAATTACAGGAACACAACGAATTGTAGGCCGATCAAACAAGTGTAAGCCCTGTGGCAACGGAACACAGTCGACATTCAGGAACTATTTAAGCTATAGCTAGAATAAGTAACAGGAATTCTCGCCTGTGCAATTTAAACTGTGAACCTTCGTGCTATGGTCGAGAGCCGTGTGGGTTCGGGGTTGTTGGAATAGTGTCCCTTATTGGGGTCCATAAGCCGGCGCCCTAACAACCCAGTGACGTAAATACACCTGTCGCGGCAGGAAGGAACGAGCAATTATTTTCGGAGCAAGGAAGCAACCGGGGTGAAGTAATTGGCGAAGTCAATGGTTATTTTGGAAAGATATTACAGTGTCTTGACTTTAATGTAGTTTATGTGAAATATTAAGAAGGTTAGGAGTTTCTACCTTATCCACAAGTGTTGAATTTGACTTTAGTAAGACGGAATTATGAATGGCTTTCTCTGCCCCTCGACTTTTTCAATTCAACTTTCGACTTTTACTTTAATCAAGATGAACAAAGCGTTCCTAAAAAATAAAGTACTAAGATACCTACCTAAATGCTTTACTTTACTCTTTTTGAACTGTCTGATAGAGTATTTCTTTGAAAAGTCAATAATAAAACTTAGATATTGAACAAGTTCTTAACAAACAAACCACTATGTAGTTTACAACTTCGTCCGTAGCTTCTAAAGGTAATCCAAAGAAACGCAATTAAATTTCTTGGCAGTTCTCTGCACCGTTACGATACCGTTCGGCAATAACACCAGTTCATTGGAGATAAGTATTTGACAAGAATTTTACCATTGATCGACTCGATACCAAATTTAATTTATCGATTGTTCAAGTCTTCAAAAAATATTCCAAAATCTTACTCTCGGTTTCCATTGAGCTCCATTGTGCTAAAGCCTCGTTACCCTAATAAGTTAATAACATAATGATGTTGACGGCTGTTCACGAACCCGCTGCACTTTAGATCGCTGCGCAGCGCGGCGCGTCGCTGTGTCAACGCCATCAAGCGCTGCTATACACGCTCCTAATTGGACGACAAACTATTTGATCGAGCCATGTACGGAAACAAACCAGTACGAACTGTTCTATTATATTATTAAAGTTTATAGTACATTGCATGTGAGTATGGTTCTTACTGCAATTCAATCTGGATAGCTGAGCAAATATTGCGTAGATTATTCTTGTTATCGGGTAAATCAAGTAGGATTTGTTTACAAGAATAACTAAATCACTTAGTGATTTCGTACATACTTTATTTTTACCAAAAATATAAGAATAATTTTTTGTGGTGTCATGCAAAAAAAAAACTGTATTTTGTCATACTTATAACTTAATTTAAAAGCTAAATGAGCTTTTTTCTAATGTGCCACAGTATATCAAACGTAAATATTTTAATTTTTATTAACTACCTACAAAGGCTGCTTCTTGAACCTACTAAGTATTCTTGATATTCCTTAAAAACAAAAAGGTTGAACGCAGACTGCCGGAGGGCACAAAGGGCTATGCTATTAATAAAGGAGTCTGCTATAAAGGAACCGCTAACGAAAATCTACAGTTAGTACAGATGCTTGCAACAACGCCAACACAGTGGTAAACGTTAATATTAGAGAACCAAATGTTTGTTTTGCGGTCTCGTCTCGGGCGACAGAGATCTAAACTTAGTCTAGATGTTTGGATTTTATACGGTTTCATCTTTTTTAATAAATTTAATTGACTTAGTCTCAGGGACACCCGAAAAAATATTCTCATCGTAATTATAGTCATCATGTCAGTCAGAAGATAGAATACTAGATAATTGCCCCAACGTCCCCTTAGTGGTTCAATACATTTGTATGTATGTAACATTTTCTTACCTTACTACCCAGAAAATTTGACACTTTGCGGGTAACAGCTAGTTCGAAATTAATTAATAAATTATAATCAAACCAACATAAACATACAAATCATCTATTTTAGGCACTCTCTCGTAATCTTCAAAAGCAAATTTTCATTATTAGCAAGCCCGTGTATTAAAATACTTGTTCAAACCATCGGTGAGTGAAGCAAGCCGAACTAAACTAACCAAGTTTGACCGCTTGTTAAAAGTTGTTGAAGGTTGGAACTGTAACGATGTAGATCAGATCTGCTTCCCTAGATCTAAGCTTAGAATCTGACGAGATATTAACAATAGTTGAAGATATGCATAGAATTTGAACGACTGCTATACCGTGACAACAACTTCTATATTCAAATTAAAGGATAGATTAACATTTACAATAGAAACGGTCTTAACTTTACCTTGAGTAGTAAAATTTAGGAAGATACATCAATTGAGCAAGATACTTCTAGGAAGCAAATGGGTTGACTAAAGTAGGTTAGGTACGTTAGCCAATTCCCTGACCCTTAAATCAAACAAGGTGTGAAGCTAAGATAGAGCCGGTGAGTTCTCTTTCAGAGCAGTGTTCCAATCGCTTATGTTTCTTTTTGCCAATCCGTCAATGTCCAAATCCACTTCCATGTAAGAACTAAAACTTTTATCTATCGGTGTGAACTTATTTTGCTGAAGCAATATAAGGAATTCATTTGGGGGTGCGATAGGGAAACCACCATCTATAAATAGTACAAAATAAAGTCACAACTTCAGTCGGTCTGTCTACCCTACTACCATATTTTCCTTTTACCTACCGTCAAGAAGCAGTGTTTGCATTGTTTTATTTTAGTGTGTGGATATGAAAACCGTTAAAATTACCAGAATAGAGTCATTATATCTTAAGGTCGGTAACGCATTTTCAGTCTTGATTTTGTAATATTAAGAATGCAAACGTCTACGAGTCCCGGACTTCACTAATTATCATTTGGCCCTTGGTTTCTCTATTTTATTAAAAAATCTCACGCAATAGATAGATATTCACAATTATTAGGAGAATTTCATTCAGAAGGTGAAAATGTGTATAATATAAGAGACACATAGATCCCAAGGTTGCTAGTTTGAATAAAAAATTACATACACATCACTGGGTGAGTCTGTAATTTTTTTAGATGTTCACACACTAACATTTGTGTGCTAAAGCAAGGCTCGAGCGATTTCACCATCAACACTGGACAATAGCAACTACCTGCTTGTTCGCGCGTATTGGAGCTGTTTAAGCCGAGCTGGAGCTGCAGGTGAGTGCGTATTTGTGTTGCGAGCGGAGCGAGTGGAGCGAGTGGGTCAACAACTGGATGAACTCGCGCTCGAGTTGTGAACACACCCATCGCGCGGCGGCAGGGGCACTTGCTTGGAAACTGCTCAGGAAATAGTAACTAATTTTATGTATAAATATACTTATACCCAGGTACATAAAAAACATGTTTTTTTTCAATTTAATATCCCTTTTATTGGCATACAACAATAATGTTTAATATTTGAAATAGAGAACAATACAATAATTATAGGCCAAGCTTGGTTAGTTTTAAGCCTATCCAGTTATCATTATGACACACGTGATGTTACTTATTGACTGCGTTAAAATGCAACGGCACATAACTCTAACCGCATTAAAATACAAAAAATGCGCATACTCGTACTCACCATTTGAATAAGTTGGTTCGTTGAGTCATACAACAGGTAAATAAATAATTATCAGGGGACAATCTCACACAAATAGACCTAGTCCCAAACTATGCTCTAGGATTGTACTATGGGGTGTAGACAACGATAAACATAGTTATATAGAGAAATAAATACTTAAATAAATAGAAAACATCCAAGACTCAAGAACAAATATTCGCGTTCATCATACAAATATATGCCCTTACCGTGATTTGATACCAGGACCGCTGTCTTCGGAGGCAGGGTCACTCCGCTAGGCCAACGTGTCGTCGAAGCATAATGAACTGCTGTTTCACTTATACTTCGCTTATAATATAGGTGAGTAGTAAACATACACGAAACGACCGCGCTGCTTCCCTCTGCGCCCCGCGGGTGGAACTCGGCTCCTGCTTATTTCCAATCACAAACAAACATTTTTCAATCCCGCTGTTTCACTCCATACATCACGCTGTTGTGCTGCCATGTTGACTTTAAGTGCGGTTTAATTTTAAAGTTCACTGCGTTTGTTTGAGTGAATAACTATAGTTGACGTTTATCAATATTTTAAACAGAAATGCTATGGTATCATTTTTTTGTGAGATATCACAGAACCACGTCACACTAATTAACCTATGGCTCAAACTACGCTATAGGCTTGTACTATGGGAACAGACAACAATAAACTTACTTATATAGATAATAAAAAATTGTATAGAAAACATCCAAGACTCAGGAACAAATACTCGTGCTCATCACACAAATATCTGCCCTTACCGGGATTTGAACCCAGGATCCCTTCTAGCTTCGAGGATAATGTCACACAAATTATCTAAGACCAGAGCTTTTGGAAGTACTATTGATAAACAAGAACAAGATGACGATAAAAATACTAATAAATAATTAAATAAATAAAAAATAAAAAAATAGTAAAAAATAGTTATTAATTTTTGTGCAGGGATCGTCCGGATCGCTACCACCATCTTGTCCTTTAACCTAACGCCAAGTAGCAGTGTTTGCATTAGACAGTCTGTTTAATAAAACTAGTATAGACGCATTCTGATTCCTCAGGGTTGACAAAGCATTTGTAGGCTTCGGATTGCAGTCATAAGATTGCATTAAGAATGCAAATGTGTATGGGTCTCAGATTCTACTTGCCATCAGATGGGCTGTTCGCTCGTTTGCCTTTACCATGCAAGAAAAAAACCACATACGTCATAGAAACATCCATGAATCAGAAACAGGGGGGTTATCATGAGCTAGCTTTGCAGTTCTGTTTACGCTCAGAGAAAAGGACAGAGCTATATAACCGCCATAGCTTCAATCAATATAAAGAAAACCAGTGACCTTTGGGGAGTGTCGGTCCATGTACTCAAATCCTTAATTGAAGTCATAGCATCTGACTTAATGGTCGTATTTAATCACTGTGTTGATTGTGGTGAGTTTCCTGATCTTATGAAACATAGTAAGATAATTCCATTATTCAAAACGGGTAGTACTTTTGACCCCACAAATTTTAGACCAATATCCATACTACCCACTTTCAGTAAAATATTTGAGAAATTGATTTTGTCACAGTTAGCGGAACATTTTCGGTATAATAATTTATTACACAATAAACAATTTGGTTTTACTCGGGGTCGCTCGACAACCGAAGCTGGTGTTGAGTTGATTAAAAACATTTTTAATGCCTGGGAAGGGTCACAGGATGCTTTAGGTATTTTTTTGTGATTTGTCCAAGGCCTTCGATTGCGTTAACCATGACACATTGATCAGGAAACTACACCACTATGGAGTTAGAGGTACTGCGCTAAACTTAATAAAAAGCGGCCAAGTGCGAGTCGGACTCGCCCATGAAGGGTTCCGTAGCAGCAAGTAACATAATATAAAAGTTCGTTGTAGCTTTGATCAATGTTTTTATGACGTATTAAAAAAAAACTACTTACTAGATCTCGTTCAAACCAATTTTCGGTGGAAGTTTGCATGGTAATGTACATCATATATTATTTTTACATTTATCATTCCCTTATTTTAGAAGTTACGGGGGGGGGACACACATTTTTCCACTTTGGAAGCGTCTCTCGCGCAAACTATTCAGTTTAGAAAAAAATTATAATAGAAACCTCAATATCATTTTTGAATACCTATCCATAGATACCCCACACGTATGAGTTTGATGAAAAAAAAATTTTTGAGTTTCAGTTCTAAGTATGGGGAACCCCAAAAATTTATTGTTTTTTTTCTATTTTTGTATGAAAATCTTAATGCGGTTCACCGAATACATCTACTTACCAAGTTTCCACAGTATAGCTCTTATAGTTACGGAATAAAGTGGCTGTGACATACGGACGGACAGACGGACAGACATGACGAATCTATAAGGGTTCCGTTTTTTGCCATTTGGCTACGGAACCCTAAAAACGTACTTATACGGGAGAATACAAAGGGTAGACGTGAATGGAGTACGATCACCTGGGTCATTGGTCTCAATGGGCGTACCACAAGGCTCAATATTGGGTCCATTTTTATTCCTCATCTACATAAATGACTTACCTTACCTTATAAAGGACAACCATGATATAGTATTGTTTGCTGATGATACGTCACTTGTGTTCAAAGTTAAACGACAACAGCAGTTTAATGTCGATGTAAACAATGCTATATCAAAAGTAGTCGATTGGTTTAGTGTTAATAATTTATTACTGAATGAAAAAAAGACGAAATGTATAAAGTTCATGACTACTAATGTGAAAAATAGTCAAACTACTGTAACTATTAAAAATGACAAACTAGACCTAGTTAATGATACAGTGTTTCTTGGTATAACGTTAGACTCCAAGCTCCAATGGGGTCCTCATCTTGCTGGATTGGCGGGTAGACTCAGTTCAGCAGTTTTTGCAGTTAATAAGTTTCGGCAATTAATAGACTTAGATACCGCTCGATTAGTTTATTTTAGTTACTTCCATAGTATTATGTCATATGGTATTTTACTGTGGGGTAGTGCTGCTGATGTAAATAGCATCTTTGTTCTGCAGAAGAAGGCTATTCGTGCTGTCTACAAGATGGGCCAGAGAGACTCGCTTAGAGATAAGTTTAAAGAAATTAATATATTGACCATGCACAGTCAATACATTTATGAAAACATTATTTATGTGCATAAAAACATCGCTAAATTTAGAAAGAACTGTGACATACATAATGTTAATACCAGAAATAAATATAAGCTCGCAGTGCCCTTCACGCGGCTCCATAAAATAAAAAACTCTTTTATGGGTAATTGTATTAGGTTCTATAATAAGCTCCCAAGTAAGTAACATTACATTACACTATCAGTAAATAAATTTAAGAGTTACGTTAAGCGTAAACTAATTTCTAAAGCATATTATAGTATTAAAGACTATATTAATGATAACAATGCTTGGGACTGAATTGCTTGTAATAAAATGTTTAGTCCTTACGACAAAAGGTTGCGAACGTCGAAAAAAAAAAAGACATCCGACAGAGTTTCTTACAGGTTCTTCTCTGATCGGTCGCGATTTGAACCTGCAGTCAATTTAGGCTAAGTCGCTACTATGACGTTTCAAAAGAGTTTATTATTTGTAAACCTACTTGAATAAAGATTATTCTGATTCTGATTCTGCTCTGTCCTTTACGCTGACCGTAAAATGAACTGCAAAGCTAGCTCATGATAACCCCCCAGGTCGCACTCATCACACGAGTACCTATTTTACGGTCACCCCCACCTGGCTAACTACGTCGTCTAAACATTAGTGTTGGCTTAACAATCCTGTCAAACTGTTGGAAAAATATCTCAAGGCCACTCTATAGTGTCCAGATCCTTATTCCGCTGCTTTTATATATAATTATATTTTTCGTGAATTTTTCATATCACTTTATTAGGGCTTGGGCCCGTATTATGGTCACCTTCATCGTGGTGGATAAAGCATTTGTCCCTCTTACACTTACACACTGGTCAGAAAGAGATAGATGTTTTATCCAAGTTTATACACAGCGATAAATATGACCATGAGGCCCGCTGTTCTTTGATCAGTAGTTAAATTAACTAATTGTTAAAAATCGTAACTAATGGTTAAATCTCAAGGAAATGGGTTTAACATTTGATTCTTTTTTAGAATTTTTAGTTCAGCTAACTACTGATCAAAGAACTCTGCCTAAATCTTTCTCTTAATATGCTAAGAAAAGGAAAAAATACATATATTCTTCTATACTTTAAACTTACACCCGACCTCGCATCGTTTAAACCCTTCCCAAGTAAAATTATCATACAGTAAATCGTTCAAACAAAATATGGTCTTGTATTGACAAGCCAAGGGGGGTAGGTACATTAAAATCGAGTACATACAGGACATCTTATTAAATTCAACGTCAGATTGCAAAACATGCCAGGTTCAAATGAATTTTTCTCCGCCGACAAACTCGCTGAGGTATCATTTTGTTAAAACACTGTCTGTGTAAGACGCCCTCAGCTGTCTTTACGCTTTGAAATGTCTCATATTTCGCTCTGCAGCAGATTCCGAAGTAAAGATAAAGAAAAAACTGGCCAAGTGCGAGTCGGATTCACACACAAACTGTTCCGTACAGGAAGTCTCTTGACTTATAGCGACAAGTTTTAATTAAGACAAAGCACTAAAGCGCTCAACTACGCAGCGATCAAATCCTGCCAAATTGCAGGAAGAGAAAGGAAAAGGGCTTGGACTGTCATAACGTTAAACAGACAGTTTGTTTCTTTCTTTTTCTAGATTTTTTATGGTTTTGATATTTTATAATTACAGTCTTTTTACACAGGTAAATAGGTTTTTGAAATGGCCTAAAAGTCTCAAATAGGGTTCGCTTACAGTTGGTGCGCTCGTTATCCCGAGTGCGCCGTCACGGCCGAGCCGCGGCAAGCAGTTTTAATTACGAGTGCTCAGCTGTCTGAATCTCGGTTTTATTCAGGAAATACATTTGTATGACAAACGCTGTTTATCGCGCTTTGGGAGCCGGTGGGGCCACAAGCGGCTAGTGGACGGTTAGCTGATGGTTAGGTCGTCTATACAAATAGTTAAACTATTTATGTTTTTAATTCCTAAAGCGATGCTGCGTTAGTTAAATTAACACTATGCTTTTGCGTGGATTTAGCTAAATAAATTGGGTAGAATTGAAGTTAGAGATGAAAACACTGTACTTTAGCTAGTGATGTTATTTAAATATATTTAAAAGCACCTCAAAGGAGACTTATACCATATCGAAAAATTGCACAATATCGGGTGAATAAGTTACAAAATAAATCCACGTAAACGTGTAAAAATACACTTTAGGTATGTAACCACATACATACATACTATCACGCCTTTATTCCCAGAGTGGGGTAGGCAGAGCTACAGAAATACCAAGAACTACAAAAAGAGTTGTTGGTAGTTCTGTAATCACATTTTGCACAAACAGGCTAAGTTGTTTATCAGTGTATTAGTGACATGTTGCAAGCCCATCGCCTAACAGTACTAGAAGCCCTCATTTCTTTAGTCGCCACTTACGACATCCACGGGAAGATATGGAGTGGCACTATTCTAACCCGGAAACCACACGTTTATGTAACCAAACCTCCCAAAAACATTTTGGAATTTGGTTACACTTTTGAATATTAAGTTTTAGTTACTGTCGCTAAAAATAACTAATTGAGCATAACTAGAACAGGCAGTGAGATTTCCTGGTGGCTCCCTTTTCAATAAATATGTGGACAAGATGCGTGTATTTTTTCTGTATTTGTGTTTGCGTGTAGTTTTATGTTAATTGCAATAGTTTGTCATGATGTAAATTATGGCTTAAGTTTTTTTTTTTTATATCCTATAAATATCACAAAGATCGTACGGATTGCCATGATATTTAAATTTTAAATATTATAATGACATATACATTTGACCTTGAAACAATTACGTTAAAGGTAAATAAAGGTTAAGTCCTGCGTAAATGCAGAATGAAATACCACTAGTGAAGTTGATGTAGTCGTTTAAATGCAACATTCTAACATGTTAAGTATCTTTCTCCAGCACCTTCGCCAGTATTTTCCGAAGTGCCTGCGAGTTTACCACCGCCCATAAAACGAGCTCTGAATTTGAAATAAGACATCTTAATGTCTGATTTGAGGAAAATCTTTTCCATCATTACCGCAAGGTGACGGTGTATCTTAAAAATCTGCTAAATGGCGTCACGAGTCGATCGCCGAGTGCTCGTAAAAAACCGTCGTAAAAGTATATTCCTGTCATAAAAAAACATCATAAAAACCGTTACAGAAAGTTGTGGAGTGTAGGTGCTAAGTGTCACGAAGTTACTTACAGGCTAAGTTGGTAACATCGTATCGCTTCGGGAGAGTTCGCCGATCTTCGGAATAGTGTTACGCAACAAAAGTAATAAACGTATTACTGAGTAAATCAGTGGTCTGATGTGTGGGAAAGCATTTTCTTTTTTGAAGTTCAATGTTGCGAGAACTTTCAAAGATTAGTTTTTCTTTAAGTTAAGTTTTACATTTTGTGGCGTTTTATTATCCTATAATTTTGAATTTTATTCATGTCAATTAACAACGTTATAATAACTAGAACAAATGATTTAGCGGCTTTGTTAAACATTTCGCACATTTATAGTTCAGTATATCGAGAAGAGACTAGAATTTAATATTTAGAAAACAACAAAATACCCTGAAGTAACGCCGTGTTTTAACCGTCATCGCGTCCACCAGCCCGTCGCGTCCTTCCAGTCGCGGATGAATTTTAATGTGCGTCACTAATGGCTCCTCGACGACAGACGGACGACGACAGTAGCCGGCAGTGCTCGGCGAACATGCGCTTAGTACTCGCCGTGGCAGCTACTAAATTGGCAAGTTACAAGTGACAAGGTAAACGGTTTCCGTAATCACCTATAAAGGAAAATTAAATGATGATATAAAATATCAGATCATTTTTGAAAAATAAAGTAGTAAAGGGTGGAGGTCGTCCGATAGTCAGGGGCCCTAGACACGATAACGTTAGTTAACGTGAACGAATTTAGAAAACTGAATTGACGTAACCGTCCGACAGCTTACGTCAATCATACATATTTTTGGTAACGACAACGTTCGTCGAATGCTTCATCATTATTTAGGATCACAAAGTTTTTACGTATAGTAAAAAAATAAAACCGGGCAAGAGCATGTCAGACCATACTCAGTGTAGGGTTCCGAAGCCGTTAAGTACTACAAACATAAAAATCGACAAGTAATAACAAATTTTCTATTTAAAATCATTTGATGCCGTCTTAGATGATTTTAGTAGGTATAAACACTTTAATCGCCTGTATCTTAAGAAACAATGATGTCTACTTATCTGTGATAGTTTTCCTTCTAAATTCGTTATATTCGCTTTCAAGTAAGTTTCTTTTAAAAAAAATAGTATTTGTAGTTTTGGCTGTACGAGTAGTGGGGGAGGGGAGACACTTGACTCTAACATAAATTAGCGCTTTAAAGCTTAATATTCCATAAACCTATACTTAAATCGAAAAAATGATTTACAAAACCGTAATGTTTTTGAAAGACCTATCCTAATACACTGGTAAACATCTTAGCCTGAATGTGCAAAATGTGATTGCAGAAATTATAAATAAGTCTTCTTAGAGTTGTTGGTATTTCTGTGGCTCTGCCTACCCCACTCTGGGAATGAAGGCGTGATGTTATGTGTATCCAACGACACCCCACACTATGAGGTAGACGAGAAAAAAATACATCCCCACGTTAAGTGTAAGGGAAAAATACCCAAAAAAAACATTTTTTTTTATATATAATATTGTACCACTTTGTTGGCATGACTAATATGAATATCACGCTAAATTACAGCTTTCTAGTACTAAGAGTCTCTGCGCTAGGCTGCGGACGGACGGACGAACGGACGGACATGGCGAAACTATAAGGGTTCCTAGTTTGACTACGGAACCCTAAAAACCAAGAGTGTTTATTTATTTATTTAATATTTATTTTACAAAAGAATACAAAAGATGAACTTAATGCCGTAAGGTATTCTCTACCAGTTGACCTTCGGGCAAAGCAGAGATTGTAGTGGCGGTGCAACATAAGGTCTAACTAATACACATACACTTGCATATCAATAAGCTATAATAATATCAATACATGCATTGCGCAAAAAAATATTTATACGTAAATCTTCTATATAATAAAAATTTATCGCTGAATGTGTTGGTAAGCGCATAACTCAACAACGCCTGGACAATTTTTTTTTAAATGTTCGTTGAAGGATGGAGTCCAAGGATGGTTTTTACGGAGAGAAAAATTCGAATAATTTCCGGGAAAATCAGAAATCTGCAGCGGGTCGAAGCCGCTGGCGGGCCGCTAGTGTATAATATAAATGTATAATGTATATGAAAATAAGCAAAAATTTATACAGATAAAGCAATCATAATAATTATCAAGATGGTGCCAATACTACCTGCTAAGAAATTCGCGAATATTCTTTTTGGAATACTTGTTTGGAACTTGCTTGATTTTAAGGGGAAGGTCGTTTCAAAGTCGTGCTGCTTGTAGGGCGAAAGAGGTGGACATAAAGCCAGCTCGGTGAAGAGGGATAGGGAGTGTGAGATTAAAATAAAACGGTCACAAGCACAAAAGGCATTGCCCCCGTTCTCTCATTGGCACATTTCGATTAGGTAAATATGTTTGTAATTCATTATCATCATATTTATAAATTTTCATCATTATCCAATCATCGTCATTAAAAATTATATTTACCAATAAATAACTGAACTGATCACCAAACTGAAAGCCACCCACTGCCACAGCCCCAAGAATCGCCACTGCAAGGATTGTTCGATCGAACGATTGGTGTCTTACCGCATTTAGCGTATCCCTGACACGTTCACGAGGTCACTGGTCCACCGCCTATTCTTGCTACGACTCAGGCCTTTTTATCAAAAAAAAATTCGATATATCCACAATCCATCTATTGTAACGTCATGTGCCCTACCCATTGCTACTTACCTTAGTCTTGTAATCTATACCTAATAAAATTAAATGTGAGTTGTCTAACCGTTCGAGAATATGTCTGAACAAGTTGCTGAAGTTTCAATATCGTATTGGTTTAAATTACACAAGACAAGACGCTCACTGTTCACTTTCCCAGACGTTAACCGTTTACCGCCGACGCAAAGTATTTGATTAAACCTATTAATCGCCGCATCAAAGATAACCGCGTAATTAATAGTTCCCCCCCCCCCTCTACCCCACCTCCTTCGTTATGAGATTACCCTCTTTTCATTAACGCAAGAAAATTAAACAGAGTGTAGGTAATATTTTAAGCGTACACGCCGATATTAAACGGGTAGCAATTTTGCCTTAAATTGAAAATGTGTCGGTTCATTGAAGGTTTAGATAACTTGTGAGTCCCAAAATAATTATAATATAATAGAAATAGAGAAATAATAGTCTTAAGTTTTTGGAAAGAAATAATACTCTTACAATTATTACGGTTATACTCGTAGTATTAAAACTTGTATTTTTTGTATTGGTATCTACATCATACATCCTGATTGTAACATTTGTAACCTCTACGTTCACATCACATCCACAAACGACTACGAGTACATTTTGAAATTAATTGTAATTATAACGAGTAAAGAATGCAAAACAACCCATAGATAGTCCAATGATATGTTTTCATTTAGTAAACGTAAAACTGAACAGGTAAAACAAAAGACGGCGCGTCATAACTCATCCCAAGTAGCCATAACCGCCGCGATCACCGTTTTGTTTGCTGCGCTAAACGCCGCCATGTTCCCTCGCCCGGCTTGGAGCGATGGCCGATTAGCGCCTTGAAGGGTTGGGCCAATGTTGGCCAAGTGGGCCCTTCACGCAACAACTGTTGGCAACAGATTTCCAGGTGAAGAGGTTCTTTTGTAAAGAGCTAAAGTGTGTAGATGCATATTCATTACCCGGTTGCTCAAGAAGAAAGGTAAGATGTTATAATTATTTGCCCTGAGAAATGAGATATTATTAGCCTCGTCATAGCATCGTACACCATAATGGCGACTTTAAAAGTATAAAACATTTAATAGATGAAAACATCAAAACATGCAGTTGAGTTTTTAAGCTTACGATTTGATAGACTCGTGTGTTACAGTCGTTATAGCTGAATCACCAATGATTAGCATTAGCGAACGTGTATAGAACCTAGTATTAGTAAATCATCTTAGCCTTTTTGTGCAAAATGTGGTTACAGAATTGCCAACAACTCTTGTTGTAGTTGTTGGTATTTCTGCAGCTCTGCCTACCCCACTCTGGGAATGAAGGCGTGATAATATGTATGTATGTATGTATTAGTAAATTATTTTGTGTTTTTTTACTTATTCTTATATGGCTCTAGTGAAAACGGATACAAGTCGACTTGGCCCTTAATAAGAAAGGGCAAAAGTCATGTATAGAGTATACTAGACTTATACCGTTTTTCACCAACCTCGGGAGACTTATATCCCTTTTCACTAGGGCCACAGAATATTCTTGACGTGAATCAATCCACGTAGAAGTCTGTTGTGCAGTTTCCTTCACTTTAGATCTGTGTGTATATTTTTTTTTTATTGTTATTGTATACGAATGTTTGTATTTTTACCTGTGGCTTATCAAAAGCCATCTTATTAATTTTGTTGGAATATATTCCCAAATGGCATAGCCAAAATATTAAACTTAAACTAAACAGGTAAGACAAAACTCGGTCAGCCGTAACTCATTCCTTAACCATAACCGCTTCTCTCCTGGACCCGTCAGCTTGGCACGATGGCCGATTAGCACCTTTACTAGAGCCTATGTTGGTCACATGTGTGCCAAGCTTTTAGCAAATCCTCTAGTAAAATGTTCGTTAGGACATATGACAAAGGAATCATCAATTTTATCAGCTCCGAAAGAAGAGGTGGCTATTTGAAATGACAGCATTTCAAATAGCCACCTCTAGAATCAAGCACAAGCCGGTCCACACATTGGCCCCTGGACATTGTGTGGCACAGTGGCACGTTGGGCCAACCTGGACCAACATTGGCGCTTGTCGACAGTGGTTGATAGAGACGCGACGTCACGAGTGCTCTGCGAGACCCGGCCGTTCCGCTTGGGACTTCGGGAGGATTACCATGGCATGGCTAAGCAATTCAGTTTAAGGTAAGAAAGAGACAGAGCTATATAACTGCTATAGCTCTGTCCTTTACGCTCATCCTAATCTGAATTGCTTAGGCATGTCATAGTAACCCCCGAGTTTTAATCCCATAATAGTCAGAAACTTTTGGATTTTTGGACATTCTGGTTTTAAGAGAACTTCTTATTATTGCTATTCTTAAGTTGTTCAGCGTCAAAATAAAATTCTATAATATAATTTACTGTAATAATACTATAGTGAGTGTTATAGCATTATTACAATAAATTATATTATTATTAATATGCTAAGTGTTTCTGAGTGGAAAACTAAATATTCAGATAAGTAAATTATTAGATACAAATATAGTCATTCCTTTTCTGTGCCCCCAACAGTATATTTTTCATGAAACAGAACACAGGACTATGAAAAACCGATTCTTAAGTTCAGAATGTTAGATTTTTATATTTGTTTTATTTTTTGTGGCAAGGAGAAGGCACACCAGCACTCAGGCCACCTGATGGTAAGGGTAATCTGAAACCCATAGACATTTGAATTCTCAAGACTATAATCTCATGACTGTAATCATAAGACCTCAAATGCGTTGTTAACCCAGAGGATTAAGATCTTATCCTCTCATTGGAACACAACATTGCGAACATTACTGCTTGGCGGTAGGTTAATGAAGAACTGAACAAGGGTCCTACCACCACTAAAAAGTATGTGAAAAAAAAGAAAATAATTACTAAACTTGGCTACCCCATAATTATCGCGACATACAACACAAAGTTTAATCGTTTTTCCGAGAAGGAGCAGTGTTAATCCACGCTGTTAGCCGGTTAAGCGCTTGATCCCGGCCCGGGCAGTCTTAAACGAGCTCAGAGGCGACCTGTTGTGCTTATCATTTTAATTAATAATTACGGTTCATCTGCAACTTAAGTTTTCGGTTCTACGAGCCTGTAGGTGTTAGGTTAGGTTATGTTTGCTTTAGTAGTAAGAAACACGAACCAACAGGGTTATAGGTCCAAGTCGCAAACTTCTTTAAACTTTAAGAGCAAAGTTGTAGTGTCATCGTAAAATTGTTAATTTTAAAATATTTTAGTTCATGAATTATGTAGACTTTTTATTATTCGTGTAGTGGTTTACCCGTTTTTCTACGTTATAGGTGCTAACTGTCGTACTTTAAGCCAGATTTATTATACTAGAGTAAGAATAAATCATGTGTTACCACCTTTTTTAGAGTTCCGTACCCAAAGGGTAAAATCTCATTTAGCACTGCACTTGTGTATTTAGCACTGGCGTGGCCACAAATAGCGTCAACAGCGATTTTTATTTAATATAATTAATACGTGAGAGACCAAGTAGTACGGGCGCGAAGTAGTCAGAAGAACTTTTTTAATTGAACTTGCTTGTGTGCGTGAGACGCCCTTCGCGCAGTGTTGCCGGCGCAGACGGTGCGTTCAGGTTCTTGAATTAGGAATGGTTTAAGTGGTTTGTATTGTTTTAAAGAAAGGATTATAATAAATATATTTTAATAGAATCGGCTTAACCGACTATATTTATTACCTGGTTTAACAAGGAATTAATACATTTATTTATAAAAACACTAAACGCACAGGAACGAAGCACTCGGCTCGAGGAGGAGTCCAGCGCTGTCGCCGCTACACGGCCCAGCATAAATCAGCGCGGGTTTGTCGCGCGACGAGAGGACGCGCGACAAACCTGGTCCTTGCGCCCCAGACATAAAGCCCATATTGCTGCACTAAACGCCGCTCGAGGAAATATTGTAACAGATTACGCGGTAATTTCTCCTTTGTACGCATTCTGTATTCTATATTTTTGCAAGGAGGTTTAGTAGAGGTTTTATGAAATTTCGCCTCCCCGGGTCAGAGCTTAAGTTAAAGGTTAACGACGAGTCGAGTTTAACCACAAGAGATTAAATGTTTAGCAGAAAGGAATAAGTACCAGTTAATTAGATAATAACCGTTTGTAATTTTTGGTAGTTAATGAAATCGGTTTTTTCGGTTAGGTAATGGCTACTTAAAGGTGATGTTCATCAAGATTTTACATTTATTGTTTTAATACCCTGTTGAGATTATTGCAGTCAATACTTATTCCGTTTTCGAGTAAGCTTACATTTTTTTTAACAACTTACATTGAATTAAAATTTGGGTGCGATGCATTTTTAAATCGCATGGTATTAAAACCGCTTCCCATTGCTGCCTGCGGGGCGACAACCGGACTTGGACCTTTGGTTGGTGCTTTGGAAATCGATCAATGCTTTTTTTTCTAATTCTTTACTATAAGTTCGTAATTCATTAAAAAAACAAGACCTTAGCTTTTGTAGCTTTTGTTCTAAACTATACCCATCAAAATCATATCCAGCTTTTAAATCTAAACCCCCTGAACCTACTTCATATCATCATTGTTTACACAGATGCTGCCAATATTGTGAAACCACCAGCCATCCCCTGTACATTATAAATAAGCCATAAATTGCTGCACCTCAGGCTTAATAAAGACGGACTTGTAATAGAACCATTTATATTTACTGCCTCATCTCAGCCCCTGAAGACGGTACAGTGAGCAGAAATGTCGAAGATGATAAACGTAAATGATTATTATCTCAAGTTTATAAATGCACACCACAAAACATGTTAAATAAAATACCTACTCTGAAATTCACTAGGGCTGTTATTCAACAACAGTTAAATAATATTGTTTCTACTTTGCTATGTTATATCTCCCGAGCAAGAAGCAATATAGCTTCTAATTTTCGCAAACGTGGTTTGAATGCAGGTTTACTCCTAATATATTTTTATTTGGTTTTTAGCTAAATTTGTTAGAGATTAATCCGGTCGTTTAAAAGTTACTAGCCATCTATTTTAAAGTCTATCTACTTCTGTTTTTGCCAAGACTATACTGACAGATAAGGAGCAGAAACAGGTATACACGCCTCCTATTCTACTAGATAAACTCTGATATTGTTTGTACCTCGGCCGCCATTACAGTCAAGTAAATAAGAGCTATCGCAACGTTGACAGTACGAGAACATACCACTAAACCTATCGACCAGCTAACGGAGAAGGTAAAATAAACAACCTCACCCGATAAAACATAATTACATTTGTTGATTAAATTCACCACTATGCTACAGAAAAGATGTATTTGACGCTGCCTGTACCAAATTATCCGAGTTGAGTATATATTAAAAAGTGCATTCCGACAGCTACAAATCACTCCCGCGCAGTCATTACGAGCACAGGTGCACGCGCAGCCGAGGGGAATGAGTCCGTCTTACGTTGAGAGTTGAGACCGAGGGATTAGCGGGTACCTATTGGTATTTTGCGGGTCGTGTGAGACCGAAAGGATATTATTTTTTGATTGATTAATTTTGCAGCTGCTGTTATATTACGGAGTGAGAGATTGAAATTATTTTGCTTTGTAAGGTGTTAGAGACTCAAAATACGAATACAAATAATTTAAAATTACCTGCAGGGCTGTTGACAGAATAAAGATTCTTATTTTCATTGTCAAGTAAATGATTTGCCTTTGTCAAGTGCGAATAACATCATAAAAATAATAAGACGAGGCGTGCGTGACAATAACGCCTGTAATCTAAAGAACTGTATTTTAGATCTTGTACGAAAGAGCGAATACCTCCTAACACAAGTGTCAAACTTAAAAGGAGGATTCGACAAATTGTTGTAATAACTATAGTTGCAAATAAATAATTTTAATTTTAATTTTTAATTTTTTAGATAAAGAAAGAAGTTCTGACTTTTGAAATAAAAATCTACATATTTTTTTTTTTTTAAATCATATAGTTGTCACTGCGGTCTCTGGCCTGAAAGTATGTACATCATGAAAAAATAATTTAAGTACTACTTTATAAAGGCTCTGTAAAACGAACATCTCACGTAACCGTTTCACTTCGCAGTCGGAAATTGTCAACCAAGACATTAAAGTGACTCGGCAGATATTCAAAGTGCAATCCAATTCCGGCGTCTCACCACGTCCAAGAAATAAATGTCAAATCGACTCCTTAGTGGAGAGAGCGCGGTTTAAAATGCGCGGCCACAGCTCGAGCCCGGTGGTATTCTCTTATGTGGCAAGCAGAAGATTGCTTTATCGAAATAGTGATACATGCCCCATTGGCCAGAGCGATTGAAATGTTAAATGCCCTCTCGTCTGGGGTCCAAGATACTGACGTATTTGCTGACAGTTGGCAATTGCTGCTTAAAAATATTGATATTTTTCTGTTCTAATGATAATGAAAAAAAAGTGTTGTTGATGTAATGTTGTCGTGTAATGTAAATTAACGTAATAGGTGATTTGGTGTTTACTGTAAGCCTGTTATTGTAAATTATAAATAAATAAATAAAATAAATTACATTACAGGGGTCTACTAGTACGTCGGTTTTTTGAGTGACCAAAGCCGGCGGTGAATATTTTCTATCAGGTAGCATGAAAAAAGAGAATATTTTGTGGCCGTAGATTCTGTCATACAAGAGAAAAATTACACGAAATAAGACGAGTCAATCAACACCTCCCGAGACGCAAATATTTTTGCTGCAAAATATCAAACACTGAATTTCACTTCATCTATGTATAAGGAGTCACCAGTCTCGTTAGTTCCAGCAGCGACGTCGACCCTGGAGGCTCGCAGCACCATGCAAACTGTAGAATGAAAGTTGGCTACTTTGATCCCTCTTTTGAAGGTTCAAAATCATCTTTCCTGAATAGATCAAGTGAAAACGGAATAACACCTAAGTAGGCCTCGCCAACGAGCCAGGCCATCTCGGGCGCGGCGGGGGCTCGAGCCAAATGAGGGACCCAATTACTCGCTACCGATGAGATAATGCTAGTTTGGGCTCGATTGGATTTTCGGTCGAGAACCGCGACGAAATGAAAATGTGAATAATAGGTATTTTCTTGGCAATTTATACTCTATTTATTTTATATTTTTATGGCCTAAAAGTACATTTTTTATGGAAATTGAATCGGGATAATTTGAAATAATACGTTTTTACATTATTAAAAAAGGTTTAAGTTTTTTAAATGATAAATCAGTCAATCAAACAGCAGACAGGTTGGTACTCCTAAGGTTTAGCTAAGTTTGGGATTTTTGAGTAAGGCTTAAGTTCCCAGATATTTATAACCTTAACGATAAACCACAAGTTTATCTAACGTAGTATATTTAATTTAAGAAATACCTTTCACCTTGAAGAGAAAAGAATCAATTTATTGATATTTCTAGAACAATCAACTCGGGGCTGTTTGCTGCTAGACCCAATATTTCAGCCTACAATGGTTGAGGCAATTGAGGCTTGAAATTATAAATTAATTTAGAAATCTACAAAATTAAATTGGAACGCGGTTTTCCAACATTGGAAATACATTTCAGTGATATATTTTGATAAAATTCAAGTGTTTTCTAGAAATATTAGTTACATTAAATAAAAATAGGTCTCGTAATTATAAAACAATTCAAATCGTACAAGATTATAATGTCCTTACAAATGGATTTGCTAAACAAATACATTTATCCCGCCACATTACAGACGTTATCCACACACCCGATACAACTCCTTATTAAACACATCAACAAATCAACAGAGCAAACGTAATCATATCCTTTTCCCGACAACTTAATTAAAACTGTGATCTGGTGGAAACAAAGTTTGAATTTCAGTAGCAAAGTTATGAACTCGAACGACAAATAGAATTAAGATGCTTTGTATCGGTTCGCGGCACGTTTTGTGATTATCATGTTTGCCGCGTGTTGCCGCAAGTTACCACGTGCTGCCGCGTGGTGTCGCGTCTAATTGTTTTAACGCGATAAAACTGTGGTTGGCGCGGTCGGTACGATGGGCTCAACGCTATTGATTTAGAACTACATTATGATGTGTGAAACTAAATCATAAGTACTCGTATTTCTTTAAGGGGTCTGTAATCATACTTAAGGCTCAGTTTCATTGGGCAATAGCCCACATGCTTGTAGCAATCCATTGACTAGTTGATATAACATTATTGAGCCAGGAGCTATTGCAGCCATGCAATGTATCACTTAAAGCATGCGGCTTATCAACCAATAAAACTGAGCCTTTATCGTACTCATGGTGAAGGACAATCAAGCAAAGTAAAAAAACCCAAGTAGTAAAATAATACGTTACATCTGAGACAGGGCTGTGTTCTCGTCCCAAGATACGTCAGAAATGTCAGTTCTCTATGACTTGACGTTAACTTTGATGTGACTTGAAATCAGTTTAATATTTATATTACGGTCCTTGGAGGCAAACGCTTAATTTTCTGTTGTGTGTACCTAGTGTTTAACAGTAAAAGTTCATTAACATTTTCGTAATCAAACAGCATGCTTACTCGTTTGCTAACTAATGAACACAAAATCGTGGTTCAATGGAATTCGCCTAATTTCTGGTACATATTCGGAAACCAAACATGTCTTTGCACTTGACAGAGTGATGCCGGCGGGCGCTGCACCCGCCCCGGACGCTGCTGGTGGGTGCACTCGAAGTTAGCCCGAAACACGAAGCATCACGGGCGCGGACATCGCCGCCCGCGCGCCGGGGGCGAGCGCCAGTAGTTGCAGGATCACTGCTACAAGTAGTAACTATTCATTACGAGTTTCGTGCCAATGAAAATTCTGCATTGAACATTGAATTTCAAATATATTCTGGGCTGAAATCTCTTAACGACCCAACCAATTCTCATGCAACCATGGATAGATGAGAACCATGCCGATTAAACTAGTTTTTTTTTTTAACAAAAAAACAGCTCTAAATTAGTCCATCCGTTTGGAAATTACGATACCACATACAAATACACACTTTAAATTTATTATACCCTTCTTTATGTTTTGAAAAAACCAAGAACTCATTAGGGTGGAAAATGAATTTTATTTGGATGTTAGCGGTACTGGGCCTCTATTCAACTGCGTTATAACGATATTGTTTTTGACCTGTTTTCGTATTGTCAACGTTTTAATAACTCTTATGTCATTTACAATAATGGCGACTGTGACACAAACGATACTTAAACGTGTCAAACACGATATCGTTTTAACGCACCTGAATAGAGGCCCAGTATTAGCGTTATGAGTAAAAGATGACCGCTTTGGATCTCGTCCTTTAGTTGTAAATAATAAATGTTGCTAACGTTGAGACTACATTTAGTAAATAATAAAAAAGTATTATTATTTTTGGTTAAACGGACTTAATTGCTTACAATAATCATCATGAACTATTACCTCCACGTTTTGGACGTATTGCAATGATACTCGTAGTGCTCACGAGACGAGTCTTTTCTTGCCACAATCATTGTAAATACTTTTAGAATCTATAATCATCATGGCAGTGTCGTTACAGTTATAGAAGCTTATTTAATACTGTTTTGGGATTATCATAATTGTACAAGCAAGTTGTACATAATGTTACGTACCTATTTCTATTAATTCTAACTTAGCACATTCGTGTACTAATTAAGTTGTTTACACTGTTCACATATTATGTGAATAGTAACTTTCAGTGCTAATAAATAACTCAAGCAACTCAGATGTATTTTGCATTCAAGAACTGCCAGCGCGCGTCACGGATGCACCGTCATCACCTCATCACGGCTCAAGCACTAGCTTGTCGAGCACACTTTGTATACCTATAATGATTTAGTACTGTGTACCAAATAGGTACTATTAAAATTAATGTTAATTTAGAAATATGTATTGGTTGGTATTTACAATTCCTTCTTCTTGACATTTTCTAAGTGTTTTTTTTTGTGGTATGTAATATGATTTATAATTAATAAAATGAACATAAACAATCTACACCCAATTACTTACTTAATAATTAAGAAGTGCAGTTGGACGAGACTACTGACAACGTCACCGGTTCGAGTATGATTACTCCTATTAATGCAGCCGTCTCTAGATGCAAATGGTGTCCCGCGGCGAGCGCCCCCCCCCCCCCCCCCCTCCCACCGCCCGAGGAATTAAGACAATTACGCGAGTCCTCAGCTTCATTCAACTTTTCGATTGCAATTCTCATTTTGCCGTAGTTTTAACGTTTGGTGACGAGTTCATAATACACTTACTTGAATGAATGGAGAAATTTCTGGTGCAAAAGGAAATATATAGTGTTTAAATAAGCCTGCTACATTTTCAACTTACTCGTATAAAAATATGTCATCAAATGCTACCTATTTACAAAGCATATAAGTGACTGGATGCGTCAGGAAAATTAGTCTAGGTGACACGGAAAGTAAATTTAAAACTAAACGGCCCTTCATATATAATTGTTTGTAGCCTCAATTTGGTCTTTAATATTACCAAGGCTTATTCATTCATCGATATATAAACGGTGAAAGGTGGCATGTGAGAAACCAATTCCAGCTTATACAATTTTTGGATTCTTATTCAATAATATAACGACACGGCATAGACAACGATTGGAAGAGTTTGAAATGTGGTGCTGATGGAGAGGATTAGCTGGAGTTAGAAAAGTGCCACAAACAAATTGACATGGTTAAAGAGAAGAGGTGCTTATTGGAGACCGTTGGAAAAAGAAGGGGAAAGATTCTAGGAAACCTATTACGACACGACGAATACATTAAGGCCTAAAATAAAATCTTTTACATTTTATTGTTGTTTACACTTTGTTGGCGAGACTAATATGCATATTCATGCCAAATTACAGCTTTCTAGTACCAAGTCTCTGCGCTAGGCTGCAGACATACGGACGGACGAACGGACGGACATGGCAAAACTATAAATAAATAAATAGGGTTCCGTAGTCAAACTAGGAATCCTAAAAAGTAGACAACGAGTCGTACCAGGCCCTAAAAGAAAAGGATCTAGAAAGAGAGTCATGGAAAGTGCTCCACCGACAAAAGCCAAGCTCTTAAATTTAAGAAGATTCAATTATAAGTGTAGTATAGAGTAAATCAAACTAAACTGACATTCAACGAACGGAGTCGGACTCTTAATGCCCGTGTGTGGTAAATAGATAGAAAAAAAATCATTCAGTGTACTAAATTGAAGGCTAGTTCAATCAGAATGTTCTTAAAGGCTTAGTTTCATTGGTCGATATTCCGCATGCTTTTCGTGATACATTGCATCACTGTAATAGCTCCTGGCTCAATAATGTTGTAACGACTCGTCAATAGATTGATTTATAAATAAAAAGATCTTTTCATCAACATTTCTGGAGACTTGCCTCAAAAAGTCTTGCCCAGTTCATTGCCAGCATTTTAAATGCAAGACATCAAGCTAACTTAAAGAGAACCACGAAATAGCCGTAACAATTCTACTACTCGTATTTCCTTGCCATACCTAAAACACCACACGTTAAATATACAGTAGACGAGACTAGTAATTTACCCACCGAGCCGGCGAGCCCCTCTCTGCCGGAGGCCTAAAAATGAATTTTAATGGTCACTCAGCGCTAGACCGCGGGCCATAAAGACCCCATGCGGGTCGCAAGCGGCCTCGCAGGAGCAGTAACCTAAGTAGAGCTCCGTCACCTCGATCACGGTTTGCACCTCGTACCAAATGATGCAGAATTCCAGCAAGATGCAAACATATAAGTTAGTTGCTCGATTATTTAAATATTACAAGTTTTATTTGGCATCATATTTAACGTACAAGTTGGATTAAACATTACGTCTAGCCAAGAAGTTATCATGAGTACAATTACAGGGCTTCCATATCATTAAGAACTCTCGCTAAAAACAAAACCGAATAAACATAATATTTTGAAGACGCGTTGGCCTAGTTGGTAGTGACGCTGCCTACGATGCTATTGGTCCCGGGTTCGATTACCGGTATGTATATATTTGTTACTGAGTTTTGGATATTTCCTATGTATTTCAGTAATTATAGTTCAAAGTACAAGTCTGGAGCTTAGTTAGGGACTAGGTTAATTGGTGTAAAATTCGTCCCCTGATTTTTTTTAACCATTTTAATCAAAGGGCATCATAAACTATTTCAAGCTGGTAACATCGGATCTATCAACTATTCGGAGACAAGAAGGAAACCACTTTAATTTGATACGATTTTATCATACAATTTGGTAAGCTTAAAATTTCGAAGTACACTATCAAGCTTAAATAATTATCATCGGGATACTGAACTACATAAGAATTTCAGTATTGATCATGCCATCCGGATAGATCTCTCCTCTTATACCAGGAACCAGACCTTTCCTACTGGTGCGCCGCTGTTTGCTGCGCGGGGTATTTATTTTCACCATAGTACCGTACCGTAACTACCCCTTTGGTAATTCCTCGTGTTTATTCGCGCTGTTTGCTCGGCGATCTCTTTCGTGTCTCGCGCGCTGTTGTTAGCGGGCACAATGCTCTAAAACACTTTTGAGATGTCGAGTAAAATATACATAATTATAATTATTATTATACACAAATTTTTTATAATTATAGGGTGTTCTAAAAATCACCAACTTATCACTAGAAGGGTTAACTAATGTTTGGTCAAAGAACTTTTCCCAAACTGAGTCATAAACGTTTTATTTTTTTATAAAACTCACCTAACCTATAGGGGTCTACACGATGGTCCTGAAATAAATCCTGAAATATTTATAGTGTCTGAAAAAATAATGTTTGCCCGAATAAGTGTTTTTGGGAAATGAATCAATTTGGGAAACGTTTTTGTGCGAAACGTCAGTGCACCCATTAGGAGACTAGTAGTAACAGTGACTTAATTCAGGATGTTCTTGTCACGTCTCATACCTTCCAGTATTTGTAAAAGGAGAATGACCGTCATTCTCATTTTCACTCAGTGGGAAGGTATTAATCGTTTGAAAAAGAGAATCCAGTATTATTTAAACCACGCAACGCATTTTTAATTTAATACACCAAAACCTGAAACTTATAGATTTTCAAAAGACTCAAAACCGCCTTACATCGGAGCCATCGTCCGTCAACGACGACGGACGCGCCGCGCCGACGACAACTCGATGATCGTTCGTGACGCGACCCGCGTCACTGTCGGCGCCGAAGGGTTGACGCGTCTATTCCGGGACGTTCGATTTTTGAAAAATGAAAAACATGATGTGAAGGGGCGAGCGCCACCACTACGTCAGGAGATGTGTTGCCTGTTTTTGGGTCAATCATAATTTAGTTTATATTTGTACGTTGAAAATCTTTGACACACATGACAATGTATCTGATTAAAAATGTGGTTGATAATTATTAAATGTGATAGTAATTTACAATATAATAGTATAAAAACATGATAATTAAGATTAATTTAAAGAGTTTAAATATTTAAAGAAGCTATGGCTTCAGTCAAGTTATTTAGTAAAAAGTAAAAATGCTATTCAAATTTGCGTGATATCTAAAAAGGTGCTAAGTTTGGCACTATATTGTTTACATACAGATAAATTTAATGCCAATTTTATTCTGAACCCTGAATATAAACAATCTAGTGTCAAACTAGGCACCTTCGGTGCCACATGAGAAATTGGTCTTTTTTGGTGGCATATCACTACTTTTTGGAAGGTAAGGATATTTCAGTTAAATCAACCAATTAACTTAATACTACCCACTTGTAGGTATTACATTTCTAAATAGGTTATCTGGACTGTATTTTTGTGTATTGCAAGGGCTGGAGGTCCGTAGAATTAAATTAAAACGCCGGAGTCTTCTTTTGCGCGTATTTTATCGGGATCGCCGATGGAGAGAGACAGATAGTCTAGTGTGTAACTAGATATAGGTAACAAGTACTGTGCTGGTGTTGCCAACATTTTCCCATGTAGTCAAAGGATTTTTTCCTTTACTTGTGCTGTAAGACAATGATGCCAATTTTCAAGGATTTAGGTCGATATTTTCGAGAAATACCCTATAGGTTTTAATGAGTCAGTCATTACCAAATATTTACTGCCGTGTGTTTAGCTAGATGTGATGAATTCGATCTTATCCGACAAAGTTTGCACATTATCATTACTCCCTGCTATATGCTACAGCTAGCTAGCTGTGAATTAGTTCTTATCCCTTACTTATTTATAGTCGCCTGGTACTTGAACTGTCCGTTTTTGCATATTCATCTCCCTTCGTCTCATCCTCTTGTTAGCTGTGAATAAATTCTTACTTGTTTATTATTTCCTTACCTCAAGGAGCGTTTTAACTTTTTTACGTCGATTCGTTGCTCCCAAAATTGTATTTTAACTGTACCCTCCTCATCATCTAAATTCTACAACAATTCCTTTACTTTTCAGGCTGTCCGTCTGTGGAACTCCCTCCCTGTGGAGCTGCGGCAGGCTAAATCTTTACCTGTATTTAAGAAACTTCTCCTTGAGCACTTTTTGTCGCAGTCTTAATTGTATTGTCTCAGTACATTTCTCTCACTATGCATTTCTGTCGTGTGGCTGTTTTTTCTCCCTGATGTGGATGTATTGACATTTATGTATGTATTTATTTATTACTATCTATTTATTCATGTAAGTCATTATAATGTATTAGTTTGTATTAATATATATTTGATTATCTATTTATTAGTTTGGTAAGCGTGTATTTATAGGTATATTGTATTTTATAGCTAGCATAGTTCCTTGTAATTGTTCGAAATTGGTCTGCACCACCTACCGTGTAAATTGTTTTAACTTGCACCTTATCCCTTCTAAGGTTGTCTGGAAGAGATCGCTAATCAGCGATAAGACCGCCTGTTGTTTACCTGGGTCTTCTAAATTGTGAAAATTCTGTGTAATGTTTTTGTTTGGTGGACAATAAAGTGTTTTGTATTGTATTGTATTGTATTGTATTTCCTGGGGCTCATGAATTAATTATTTCTTAATACGGTATTCTTTTGCATATACCGACCCGCTTCCATTACGACATAACATTGGGTAAGACAGCGAAATAACCCAAATCGCGAACTTCCAAAGACGCAAAGCCTTTCAAGTGCAAAAGTTACAAGTGGTGAACGTAGGCCCGCGGCGAGACGGTGCAGCTTAAACTGCACTCTTTGCTGCTCCGCTGACTGCGAGGGGTCTCGGCTGTGGCCGTGTGCATGTGCAGTTAGGACGGGTCGTATGTGTAGGCATTGGGCGACGTGTTCAGAACGTTCCAGAATTTAGATTAGCCATAGTAATCTCGCTTGTACAATGGATATTAAAACACTTATTATAGATATTATATTGTGTAATTAAATCATACTTAGCTGTTACAACAAATTGAGCTGGAATTTTCGGTTCGGCGAACACAAAAGTAGCTTTATATTTTAGTACCATGTCGCAGCTATGGATACACTAAATTCATACCCCTCTCCTACTATTAATACGTTACTGTGACAAAGTACAGTCAAAAGCACTTATATCTCTACAACCGTATAAGAAATATATGTGACGTGTCACATATATACTTATACAAACTTTTTTGTCAGTGGCATAGAGCTTTGTACCGTTTTTGGCCGTCTTGGGAACTTATATTTATGACTAACTAGCTTTTGCCCGTGACTCCATCCGCGTAGAAGTTGTTTAATTTTCCGGGAAGAAACTATCCTTTGTCCTTTCCCGGGACTCAAACTGTCTCGGTACCAAATTTCATCTAAATCGGTTCAGCGGTTAAAGCGTAAAGAGGTAACAGACAGATAGACACACTTTCGCATTTATAATAATTAGTATGGTTATTTACAACTTATTCCAAGTGTGACTGTACCAAGAGTACTACAAACATGAATAAACTAAGTAAAGTTGAAAACAACAGACATAAAATTATTTATTTAGCTGTTTATTTACAAATTTACACAGCATTACAGTTTAACGCTAATACACTGTGAAACTAAACTAAACTATTATTAATTAAAATTATTACATGTTCAGACTATTCAGATATGGAACCCAAAGATCTAACTTGACACTTGTCAGGGCCATTACGTCCAGCACTCCAGCAGACCGCAGTCCGGGAGTAATGAACCGCGTGGATTTCCCCCGTGCAGTCAAATCATCGTTTATAACGTTTCAAAAACCAAACAAGACGTCGCTAACCTGCTGCTTATCCTCAGTGTTTGCATTGGTGTGTTCTGGTATAGGGTAAGTGTTGTGAACCGGCTTCTATGCGTCCTGGACGACACGCGCGAGACGACGACACAGCGCCATCGCCACAGCGTTATCGTCATTGCGAGCAAGCGCGTCTTAGCAACAGTCACAAAGACGGACGAGCTTTCGATTATATTTTAATTTACCAACTGTTTGACCAGGACATATTCTGTACTATTAGACGGACTTATACTAGCCCTTTTTTAATACGGTCCGATTGTTTCATTTGAATGTCCAGTAGGACCCGGACAATAAGACAAATGATGAAATTACTGTCCCACCAAAAACATTTTCATGTAGGTAAAACCTTGCCAATATGGCTCGCTGTGTCAAAAAGTTATCAGATCTCATGTAGAGCCAAGCTTCCAACTCTACACGCCCTAACTTCACAAACTTTACACCTTGGTCAAAATATGAGACTTGGCCTTTTCACTACATTACAATAAAAAAACAAATTGAACACCACGCAAAGAAAAATAGACAAGAAAAGTCAAAAATATAAAATTCATAAACGTTAGACAATAGGCGATCTTCCAAAGATCCTTCTATATACTTACTCGTAAAAGATTTAAGTAATTTACGTATTTATTTCTCTGTATAACTACGAGTATATTTCTGGACATCAGAGCCAATAGGTTGGATGTGCATTTTTGATACTTTACACGGCGAGCAAAAGTAATATTAAAGGTTTTAACACTGACCTACTGTATAAAAATTAAAAAAAACTAGTAATTAATAGAGGAAGAGCATTGTAATTGCAAGTATTTTCTGCCGTACGTTCTTTTTATGCTATCGATAACAATGCAATCCAAATTTAATTATCAAAAGAGTGTTTCATCCGACCTTAAATTATTAAGGCATAATGCTATGCCGTGGTCAGATATTAACATCCGATATTTTGCTGTAAGAAAATTCCTTATCACGCAATTAGTACAACACTTATGTTCAAATCAGAGTTTATGGCTCGAAATTAAATGGAAATTATATTCAATCTCATGAGAACATCAGATATTTTAATCCGGGGATATTTGACCACTACATACAACATTCAATCTTTCTGTCTCAATTGCCCAATAAAAAATATCGTTATCTCTTTTTGTTGTGGATATTGTGGGGATTCCCCGAACCAAAAGGTCTGATTTTAACATCAGACGTTCCGTTCTAAGAAAATTTTAAAACCAATATATCTTATGTGGACCTACTTTTAAAGCCATACATTAAGATTACTGCAGGCAAAAAATCACCTTTTTCACTAAATTTACTAATCTAACTTGATTGAAAAAAGTGGTTTTGGTTAAAATTGGATATCCGACCTATATGTCCAGATTTTTATCTGAATCTTTCTCTGAAAATTTGCTTGGGTCTGGTACAATGATGAAGTTTTTCCTTGATATTTTTAAATTGGTTTGAAACTGTTTAAGTTTCTTAGTTTCTCAGTGACAGTTCCAAACTGCCCTTTTCGTTGTTAAACGGGTCTTGATCTTGTATCGCAGCTGCTCAAACACTCCGAGGTACAAGCAGCCGCCAGCCATTCCGCGTCTCCAGGCTTGCAGTCCGTTTGCAGTTGGCAATCACACTCGCTGCAGCAATTAACACGGGACAGTGGGTCGACGGGGCTCCTTATACAGGAACTCGTTTGTAGACAAACAGACTTCTGTATACACACTTGTAGACAAGTGAAGAGAGTTGAGACATTGAATGTTGTTGCTAGCACGCCAATGAGCATAATTGTCGACATATTTTATCGCAGCGAGCAAGCCGTAGCAGATTTGTCAACAGGATTTGCCCGTTCACTGCCAGACGATCCTAATTTTTTGAGTTGTGAGTCGCGTCATTTCCTTTACATTCGGTTAGATACAAAAGTACTGTTTTGTACACACGGCGACGCAAAATGATTTGGAATTTTGTATAAGCACAAATTATGCGACTCACAACTCTAAAAATTACGCTCGTCTGGCTTCACCCTTAGTGACGAAATGTATCGTCATCGAGAAGATGTGTATGTGGTATAAGCGCCCCGTGCCTGTGTTTAGACTGAACATTGATAGGAAATTGAGATTAACGTTGACTTTCGTATCGTGACCTAGTTGTAAAAGTGAAGTATACGTAAAATTATTTATGAAAACGTAAGTCTGTTTCAGGGATTTGAGCTTCAAATAGAGTCAAAACATGTCGATATCATATGAAATGTTCGCTTTCGAGCTACCGTTGCAATCAGCCTAGTTTGTTCTACGTCGAATCACTTCTAATAGTTCTAACTTGTTGTCCAACGCAATGCTTGCCTACTGTATTTCTGCATTATTATTCAAAAGGGAAGTGAGCGAGGGTCGAGCGACACTGAGAGAATTATTTAACAGCGTCTCGCGACCGTCTTGCTGCCCGCCGCCCGCCGCCGCCGCCGCCCCGGGCTGCGTCCGCGCTGCTTTACTACACGGACGACAGACGTTCCTAATAAAAACTTAAAACATCTTGTTCAGCTGTTTCCTGTTCTTTAATAAGAATCTACAGAATGAAAGAAATACATGACCAGCGAGCTTTGATGATGTTCCATTTAAATAAACTTTAGTGCAGAAAATGAATAATAAGAAGGACTTGTCTGTTTCCCTGCCAATATTGTACTCATTTCGTAACGAGAATTACAATAATAAGCACATAATTTATAAAAAAATATTTGCTTTATTTTAGGGCACGCCTTTAAAGGCTTTCCATTTATACCAATTGCATATCTTCTATTTCTTCCTTTCATTATCCCACTGCAGTAAACCGATCGTTCACTGTCCAACTTGCAACCCAAAACGTCTGCAGCGGTGAATAAAAGCACACGCTGCAGTGACCAGCCCGCGGCCACCAATAGGCTCGTCGCAGCACAAACGCTCCCGAGACGGCCCCGCGCCGCGCTCCCCCGTCACCGAAACGCTCTCGGTGATTGTCACTCGTAGGATAGTGAAATCCCATCCTACTTGCTACTAATTATTGTAAGTGTAAAAGTTTGGACGTTCTACGCGGACTCTGACACTTTATAAGTTTTGGCTCACGGAACTCCAGTGACAGAGCTCTCTAAAAACAACCTTTTGTGATAAGATAGGCGCAAATGTCAAACAGGCTCGTATTAATCTATTATTATTTAAATTTAAATGTTTAATATTATTTTGACGATACGTTGGCCTAGTTGGTAGTGACACTGCCTACGAAGCTAACGGTCAAATCATGGTGAGCGCAGATTTTTGTGTGATAAGCACGAATATTTGTTTCTGCGGCTTGGATGTTAATTTCTCTATATAAGTAAGTTAATCGTTGTCCCATAGTACAAACCTAGAGATTAGTTTACGGCTAGGTCAAGTGTGACATTATTTTGTGATATTCTTTTTTAATTAATTGTTCTGTATTCAATGGATAAGAAATCTTCTAGTCTTGATCTACGAAAAAATCGACGTGTTACTGTTGTCATTTTAAAGTTATTTTTTTTTAACCTGAATAGAGGTGGCGGCTTTCTCAGTCTAAAATATGTTTTTGGACATCCTGTATGTCCAAGAAACAGCTAGTGCTAACGTTCTACGAATATATCAACATACCAATCATAAAGTATTTGAAAACTTAAAAGCACATATACTTTTCCTTTGAAACCAGTGCCATCTTGCAATTAGTTAAAACCTTAGTTCCGATCTAACTGCAAAGATCCCGGAATACCGGAGTGGTACACGACAGGCCCCGACCCGAGTTTGTCCGGAATTAGTCTACTGCATTATGCGAGTCCAACTTCCGCCAGATCGCGATCTTGCGAGTTACGGACCGAAATACATTCGAAGTAATTACTAGTACGGACGGTTCTACGTTGATTTTGATCAAAACCGACGATAGTTATGGAATATACATGCCTTTCTAGTTTAGATTTAGTACTCTGTGTAACTGTTTTTAATTTAAATATACTTTGGAAAAAACATAGTTTGGTTTTATTAATTTATACACTTACAAATAAGATATGTATTTTTTACAGTGATGCACATTATGTTTCGCATAATTGACTTTCAGAAAGAAGGGTAGACATACATGCCTAGCTTCGAGCTAAAGTCGGAACAATACTCTCTACGCTGGCCCAGTATTCAATTTTTCAATACAAAGAATACAATAGGTACTAGATATTATGTTGAATACCATAGGAAAGGAAAGAAGGAAGGAAGTATTCATACAGACGTATTTCAATGGTTTTCCAAACGTAATTAAAATCAACATGCAACTTTCATCTAATCCCAAACACTTGTTTCGGTTTAGAAAACATTAATAAAATAGCGATTAGCAGGAGATTTCAACACCAATACAACTCCATTGCCGCCACAAATGAACCCACGCCGTTGACTTTCGGCGTCAAAAGTATATGAACACTTTTGTACCCTGTCGCTTTCCCTCGATTGGCATTTCATGTAACAGTCCTAGCTTGTTGTTAAAGCGATAAGGTAGAACAGTGAGCTCTGAGTTGTGCCGCCGACGACGATATTAATAAAGGACACCGGCGCGTGTGAACAGTCGCAATATCGCGGCGCGGCGGATTACGCTTAATGACGACTATATTGACGATCTGCGAAGGGACCGATGGCGGGAAAAATGTCAACGATTTTCACAACAGGAAAATAACCATTCAAGGCCGATTCGATATTTCTTAAACCATTTTCCTTTGATTTTATAATTATTTTTGTTGATAATAGTAAACAACATGACAGTGGTGAGGATTATATTGTAATAAGGTCCAAAAGTAGATACATCTCTTTGTACACGACCGATAAGTATGAAGTCCGAAGTTCGATTGCAATTGGGAGTGGCCTATGTCCAGTAGCAGTGTAACTATGATAATAATATGAATGACATTCCTTAAATATTTATCTGAGTATATTACTTCAAAGACTATAATTGATTATTAGCAAAAAAATATTTTATTTTGTAATTAAACTTAGAACTTTGTTTAATTTAAACTCGAGACAGTGGACAAGTTTATATATGTAGTCTTATGTAGCCAACGCTTGAGTAAATGCTTAAATCTATCAGAACCTGAAAGGCTAAAGTGAAATAACTATAATATTATGCTTTCGATCGGTTTGAAACTGTTACTTTTTCAATACCCAATTAATTAATTGAGTGATTTTAATTAATCCAAATCACAAACTATTACTAGTTAATGAACGTTAATAGTTGGATCTCGGCGGACGCGCGATGCGGTCGATTTAAACACGTCATTCGAACGCTTTAATTATACATTAAAACAATCAGTGCCAAACCTGAGGATTTCAATACAAAATAGACACTATATGGAGTATTAGGATATATGTAATTGCGTTAAGCTGCGGGCGGGCGCGACAATCAGTGGCGATTGATGAATAAAAGATATAGTTTTGTAAAATGAACTAGTTAACAATTACGACTATGTCGTTAATGGCTATGACACATTGTTAAGTGAGTTGTGAAGCCACTGTTTTAATACTATTTAAAGTTGTAGATGAGTGATTATCATAATGTATTTAAACGGCGTTTTTAAAAAAATCACTTTGTTTCAATAAACGTAGTTAATCTAATAACGAAGGCCAAATTTTATGTCAAAAAAAAGTATTTCTGCTAGTTTCTTGCAGCGCTTCATCTCTGCAATTTTGGTCCTGACCAAAGCGATGCTGATACATTAACGATGTATAAAGAGCCCCAGATCTAGCCCATTTACTAAATCAATGACTTTATTTAATTTCATTTCGTGGTGCGTTTACGTTATTCGTATAAGGGTCATCATCTATAAGTTGTCCCGCTCACAGTGTTTTGTCGCTCAGCCTTCTGTTCACCGCTAACTATTACTACTTTAAATGTTGCTGTAATTATGAGAACGACCGCGACAGCACACTCGCGCGCATCCATTAGCAGCGCCGCGGCAGCCCCCGTGCCTCCTGCGTTTCTTACAGCGCATTAAAATTCAGAGCCAAGGTTTTATCTTAATTGGAGGCCTCCGACGCACACGTGGCGCCGGAGGGAATGCGCTATTTGAAGCAGTTTAAAGCGCGGTTTCTGGCAGGCACTTATGGCACGTGATAACATGTTGAAACGAAACTTAAAGGATATTATGTTTTTCAAGTAATAGAGATGTTGCGGCATGCTTCGGTTGATCAATCAACCGACTTGTAAAACTTAATAATAATGATACTGCGTTTTGTTTGAATGTCAAAATTAATTTTGCGCAGTTGCATGTTGTTGAGCCTTGAACTAAAAGTTTAATAAAAGGTAGTCTCTTTGTTCTTGTTCTTGGTTTAGAACATTTTCGTAACGTACTTCATAAGTAGCATGCTTGTACTAGACTGTTATTATTTGAACTTTTAATACGCTGAGGATATTTTTTTTTTTATTAAAAATGCTTTTTGGTAAAACAAAAGTACTCAAACTATATGAAAGTAATCAATAATATTACGAAACTTACAAAACTCGTCTCTCACTAACAGATATCGTGTTATTCGTTGTACATACAAACCGATCGTTTTAAATAGTATGAACTGACAACATTGTTCTCTCTGAGCATTCGGTAGCGGGCTCGTGTAAATAATAAATCAGTTACATTTTGTTGCGCGAACATTATTCATGACGTCAATTTATTGAAAACCCGAGGGGGGGGGACAACCGGGGCTGTTTGTACATGCTAATGTTTTAAATAGGACGAGGTGTGAGCTCTACGAATATTTATGAGCGATAAGACTTAATTAATCCGTCTGTTTGCTAAAAAGTTACAATTCGGATTAAAATCAAAGCAGCACCAAACAGGGACAGCCTATTGATAAATCACTTATAAGAAACTATATACTTCAAGTGTTGAACAACAGTGTTTTAACTAAATCAACTACCAAAATGTACAGTCACCTTATTAAAACATAATCATAACATTACTTTAACCTAATCCCTCTGCTTAGCCCATTGGCCTGTCTACCCGGGGGCTGCAGAAGGCCGAACCCCTTCGTTTTAATCTCGTAAGATTTCCTCCAAGTTTAAGACATCCGTCAAAGTAATGTTGAACTGTCTTGTTTGATGTTTTCATACGAGTATAATAAGGCACTCGTGTGCGCACGGGTACCTAGCAGAACATTCCCAGAAGTTTGGAAATCTTCTCAAGAAGTAACTGAGAACATTCTCGTAAATATTTGAGAGCATTGAGAATGACAACAAAAATAAAAACAATACAATGAAGCAAAAAAAACCGCCAAAAGCGAGTGGGGTATGTAGGGTTCCGTACCCAAAGGGTTATTACTACTCGTAAGACTTTGCTGTCTGTCCGTCCGTCTGTCTGTCACTAGGCTGTATCTCAAGAACCGCGATAGCTAGACAGTTGAAATTTTCACAAATTATGTAACTGTTGTACCTGTGGACGATTGTACCTATGGACACTAGCAGTAAAAAAATAACTACAACCGATAGAATGTTATTTATAACACACCCGAATAGCTTTTTTCTTGTAGGGCAACATTAACTATCTGTCATTTTCGTATTTGTCAGTATAGTGTCTTTTATGGCTGCGGAAACTTTTCGTCGTCAAAAGTAAGTTTTTGTTCGTATTTTAGGTGTGTTTTCTAAAGTTTAAAGCATAATGCTACGAGTCTCTTCATACTTAAAAAATGATTTCATGATTTGTTTCTTATTTTATGTAGTTATTATTGCTCTCGGGCGTCTTTTAACGGACTGACATTAGTTTAAATTGTAAAGTATTGAACTAGTACCTGTGGACAAGTTATTTATCGTACCTGTGGACTGTCCAAAGGTACAAATTCACCTGTTGAACCTGTGGACAGCTATATATGAATTTATTCTTCTCTTTGATTTCAGTGCCTCGTAGTAAAACCGGCCAAATGCGAAAAAAAGTGTGTTCTAAAAGTCTAACCGAGGCCATTAAGGAAGTTAGAAATGGATATTCTCTTAAAAAGCTGATGAAAAATTAAATGTACATAAGTCGACTATTTTCAAATATAGTACTAAAACAAGATTACTTACATGCAGCGTATGAACTGAAAGATATCATAAGACATGTGTTTTAAAGGCTAAGAAGAATAATGTGAATTCTGACGACGAATCTAGCTTTATATGTCAAAAGTGTTATGTGTTAAATGATGACTCAGATGATCCTATTAAAGACGCAAACGATTGTAACTCCGACGATTCTGCTGAGGAGTTGTACCGAGAATACTGCACTTCTAAAAAACAAAAAATATATTAGAAGATGCTGAATGTATTGCCAAATACTTTTCAATTTGTTTTGTTGGATTTTATTAAGATTATGATGTATAATTATTTTGTTATAGTGTTTTGTTGATTTTTAGTCCATAGGTACAGTGCCGTCCACAGGTACAATTTTGCCGTCCATAGGTACAAACTGGTAGTTGTACCTATGGACAAAATGGGCATTTTTTAAAATACGCTTAGATCTCTATTGTTTTAGTAGATTTATAATTAAAAACAAAGCGGTGATTATGAAATACTGTTTAATTAAGATACTAAAACAATAAATAGTTTAACAAAATTATTGTCAGTTTTTTTTTAAATATTTAAAATAGTCTAAAAATTGGAAAGTGTCCACAGGTAGAACAGATGCCTCTATTTATGTTGCCGCTATAACAACAAATAGGTACTAAAAACAAAATAAATTAAATATTTAGCTCCCATACTACAAACGTGAATTTTTTGTCGTTTTTTGCTTGATATTAATAACGGTACTTATTGCCGTAGTTGAAATATTCACAGAATATTAAGTTGTATATTCACATAAAAATCTAAGTATGGATATCTGTACGTATACTGTCCAACTTTATCATGTAGTGTACATAGTGCTAGAAATTTGTCAGAATAACAAGAAAAATATTGAATAATTGGATAGAGAGTAATATGTCAGGTTGGTGCACAGGGCCCGTGTCATGGTAATCCTTATCGCGGTGGATAAAGCATCACGTCACGTAGAGACTGGCCAGAAAGTGACAGGTGTTTTATCCACATTGGTAAACACAACCATCATAAATTTGCAAAAGAACATAACCAAAGTATATACTTAATCGTTTTAGTTTTGTTTTATTGATAAAAATAAAGATAGAAAACGAGTGTTATTTGATATTTCTGTTTTTTTTTTATTTGTCTATCCACTTGCATTGTCCTTGCTATATATTTTACTTCAGGGTTGACTGGAAGAGATCCTATATGGGATAAGTTTGCTTATGTACATTGTCTATATTAATGCAAACATGTCTAGTAATTGTTTATGTGCAATAAAGAGTTTACATTCATAGACACATAGATTCCCAACCCCAAGAATTGAGATGCAATACTCGTATAATTTATTTATTTATTTATCAAGGGAAACAAACAGCAACTTATACTACATATAGTAAATTCAAAGTAACAAACACATTGGCCAAAACAGTTTCCACTACTGGATTAAACATATTAATTTGTTGCTCAAGCAGAACTTATAAACTAACATTGGTTAATTGTTTTAAACATCTGATTATACTATTTAATACAAAAATGTTTAAATTTGTATACTTCTGTCATAATTAATCTTACTTACAACTGAGAAGTGATTTAAAGTTAAGTTAAGGAAGTTATTATACCTTTCATCACAGTAAATCCAGGCCTTATTCATACAACTATATATATTTGTTTTTTTTTTTGTAATACATACATACATAAAATCACGCCTTCATTCCCAGAGTGAGGTAGGCAGAGCTACAGAATACCAACAACTCTAAAAAGACTTGTTGATAATTCTATAACCACATTTTGCACAATCAGGCCAAGAAGTTTACCAGTGTATTAGTGACAGGTTGCAAGCCCATCGCCTAACAGTACTACAAGCCCTTATTCCCTGAGTCGCCTCTTACGACATCCCCGGGAAGACATGGAGTGGCACTATTCTAACCCGGCAACCACACGGGCCTATAGCCTATATATATTTGTTTTTTTTTTGTAATAAAATTAGTTGAATTTAATTTAACTCTTAAGCTATCCCATCACTATTCCATCAGCCCTTTAATTGCAAACACAAAATTTCTGCAGAGACATGTGGAAAATGACAGTGCTTATGAACTTAGTATTATGATTCTTACACGCTCTAACTAGAAAATAATTCCTCTTTGCTTGTCATAGAACTGGCTCTCTGATCTTCTTTACCGAGATAAAATATTACCACCACTTACAAAGGATGGCGTAAAACAATGTAGGTAAAACGGTAACTACAGATGTATAAATAAATTCAAGACATTGCTTTTGATCGATAAAGTTTGTTTATGAGTCGTTTTCAAAAAAAATGTACATAGTTAAAGGCTTAATGAAAACAAAGATCACGATTACGTCCTTTGTGTAAGAAACGTTAATCATACATACTATAATATGAGTAACTCTCGATACACAAAGGAATCAATTAAGTTTTGTTTTAATTGAAGCCCTTACATACATACATACATAACATCACGCCTTCATTCCCAGAGTGGGGTAGGCAGAGCTCCAGAAATACCAACAACTCTAGAGACATGTTAATAATTCTGTAACCTCATTTTGCACAAGTAGGCTGAGATGTTTACTAGTGTATTAGTGACAGGTTGCAAGCCCATAGCCTAATAATACTACAAGCTTATATTCCCTTAGTCGCCTCTTACAACATCCACGGGAAGACATGGAGTGGCACTATTCTAACCCGGAAACCACACGGGCAAAAACCCTTAACTATGTAAAAATAATGATGTCCCATATCTTAAATTCTAGTAACTTGCTCTACACCTGTAGCGTGTGTAATATTAAATCTTCAACACGGTAAGGCTGAGTGAGGCTCACAGAAAAACTTATATTAACTTTATAAGAGATTTTTCTTAATAAATTTGTTACAAACTCAGCAACCGACCATCCATACATTATACTCGTCTTACAGTCGTGTTCTGTGTTTACAAAAATAGTTAACAGTAGCGATTCTGGTTGGTCCTGAATAATGACCCTGTAATTATAGTAATACTTTTACGCGTCTTCTATTCTCTCTAAAACAAATGACAATCACGTCTACCCTCATAGCGCGTTCCGCAATGATTCAGATTCCTTTTTACGATCTCAGCATAATTACGATTGCGACAAAAGGTGGGAAGGGGAAACAATGTTAATGACTTTCCTGGTCCCCGTTTGGAGGGGGGGTTGACTAAATTGCAAAATGATTTTTTAATTGCCTCTTTATGAAGTCATTAGAACCAGCCGGGGGTAGGATTATCATTATCATTCATGCGCATTAAAAATTTATTTCAAATTTAGACGTAATTTTTTGTTGTGCTCTACATAACGCGTGTCTATCATTTCATCTAAACACCTTCCATTGAATGTATCATTTCATAGAATTTCATTTCATCGAAAGCTATTTTCTGCTGAAACCATGATGTTTTCAGGGTATCTTAAACATCTAACCTTACTTAACCTACATAATTAATGTTTAAGATACCCTGAAAACGTTATGGTTTCAAAAGAAATTACCTATTGAATTTGTTATATAATTTGAATAATTTTCATTCGATATTTAACGGTTTAATTTGATTTTATGAGATCTGTTACTCTTTCTACAATACATACAATTCGTAATACATATTTTTTTAACATAAATCTTGACGACACGGTGGCCTAGTTGGTAATGACCCTGCCTCCGAAGCTAGCGGTCCTGGGTTCAAATCCCGGTAATGCAGATATTTGTGTGATGAGCACGAGTATTTTTTCCTGAGTCTTGGATGTTTTCTATATCTTTAAGTATATATTTCTCTATATAACTATATTTATCGTTGTCTAGTACTCATAGTACAAGCCTTGAGCTCAGTTTGGGACTAGGTCAATTTGTGTGACATTGTCCCCTGATATTTATTTTATTTAAATTCTACATGCATTGTAGTTTGTTTACTTGGCGTTGCGGGTAAGACATAACACAGCGAACGCAATCCGTATGACCATCTACCATCACTGTACGTACGTTTAACAAATACATTGTCAATTCCGATTCTGATTCTTACTTCTCATCCTTGGTACCTGATATGGAAATGGCAAGCAAGAGTAAATAAACAAGGACAGATGAACGGCGCGGCAAAATCTTTAAGTCAAAGAGCAACAAAGGCTGGCGTAGCCGAGGCCTCTGTTGGTCCAGTAACAAGACACTCTCTCGGTAATATCTCGAGTAATAAGCTCTAGGAACAGAATCATCCTTCGACATTATGTAGACTCAAGTAAAGGCAAGCTTTGTGCATCCTGCACCCTTTGATGTTTCGATATTTTCGTGTACACGCAAGCGTGGGTATGAATGGTTACAATTGTGGTTCAAAGTTCTTTACAAAATTTACAAGTACACAGGTAGTTGGTTAAATGATCATGTTAAACTACTATGTTAGTATTTTTATAATAAAATTACCCCGTGACACTCGTGACGCTAAGATAATAATATATCTAACAACATCTTGCTCGTGTAAATTCCACAATTCGTACACTTTCTCCAAGGAAACAAGGTAGCATCACATTAAAGACCGGTATTATATCACCATGACTAAGTATTTGTCATAATATACGTGCTGGTGTGTCAGCCTCCCGCTCACGTCGCGAGAGAGCTCCGAGCCGCGAGTATCGGCGCGCAAACACAATATTGTGCTCTACTCGAGAGGCCGCAGTCGCGGGGCCACCAGTAGAGAACAGACCAAGCAGCTAGGCTTCTCAGGTTAGTACGTAGTAACCTAGCGAAGAAGCCGCGATTTTAAATTTCGCTAAACTTAAGTAAACTGCTCTTGCAATGAAGTTCGAAGCGTCTTTGGACGCAGGTCATCGAGCAGTGATAAAATGAATTCGGCTTTTGGTTAAAAATATAGTGGGACGCCGACTTCAGTTGGACTGACCTATCATTTTAAAAGAAGGTATTTCTTGCGTTTTGGAAACGGTATTTAGTTTTGTAAAACATTTATTTTATTTCATACCTTTAGTGACCATAATAATACTGTTATGTCGTCCACGTATATTTAATCCTATAATATTTGAGGAGTTCCCTCGATTTCCCCAAGATCCCATAATTAGATTTTGACATGCTGTAAATGGGACCATCTAGAAAGTATACCCAATGGAACAGAAATCAATCAAATTTATTTGAAATATAATTGTTAAAGAAATGTAACTACCACCATACACTCTGAATAATCCCCCGTCCCTACTGCTTCCACTTCACACTGCCATAGGTGAAGGATCAAGTAGCAACGATATGATATTAATACATTGCGTGAGGGAGAGATAAACAGCTCGGTGCGCGGGTGCGAGGGGGACGGTGAGTGCCAGGATTAGGAGGTGCGATTAATAAGTAATAAGCAGTGACTTAAGTGCGCCCTCGCAGCCGCAGGTGCGCCGAGAGGGAACAACTGATTTGAGGAATAAGATGGAGTTTACAAGCTCTGGTATTTGCTTCTAATTACTTATTCCTATGATAGGGTCAGAGATGCCAGCGCCATCCTACTGGGTCAAATCTTATTGCCATGTTATACTGTTGTTTTTACTCGGCCACCATTGCAGACAAGTAAAGCTTACATTTATATAGTACAAGCGATCGTAACGTTGAAATACGATATATTATCATTTCAAAAGCAATATGGTTTACTGAGACGAATACAGGCCCACCTGTTTTAATAAATCAAAATAACAGCTAATACCATAAAAGTACACAAATATGAATCTTATTTTCTCAGAAACATTTGAATATATTGAACATCCTTTCCCTTTCTTAGCAAAGTTATAGAAGGGAAAATCACATTGGTTAGGTCATGCCATGAAGTATAAAGCCAGTAGACACAACTCAACTAACACACTTCGCTCCTTGCGCCCCAATTGCTAGCAGTATCGACGCTGCCCCACACTTGGCATACACACTGCCGAGCACCTTTTCAATATCGGCTAGGATTATTCAAATGCTAAGCGCCCACGCTGCGGGGCTCACGGAATACGAGGTATATTCTTGAGCATTTGGCTATGCGAGGGTCATGTTTACCGATAGGCGGACCGCGTGCTTATTTCTCATTGATATGTTAATAAATATGCAAAAAGATTAAACTTAGCAATAAAGCGTACCTTATTGATTTTTAGTACCTAACCCTATTTTTTCTAACTTAAGAAGAGGCCGTAACTGAAATTTTGCAGGATTTGGTTCTATTCGTGATTTTACAGGTTAAAATACTGCTTTTCTATAAGTTTTAATGCACACCATGAAATTTCATTTCAGTTATGATCGAATAAATGAGTTTCGAATTAATGAGATACTTTTTTTATTTTTGTTGAGTATTTATTAGAATGCGAGTAATTCTCGCATTATAATACTCAACAAATAAAACAAAATTATATTTCATTTTATGGATGTTTCTTTAAAATAATGGATTGATTTTAAACTGAAGTTTATTACTGTTGTTTTAGTTTTATGATCTAAAATGTTAAATAGCTTAAATGAAAAAAAAAGTTTTGCCATTTTCTATATTTTATTATTAAGTAAATCATTTTTTTACACATCATTTTTTTATAAAGGTGGTTATAAGTTATTCGTACATTTTTTAGACGACTTTTACAGCAATAAATTGTATTTTTTTCATACCTTTTAGCCGTCAAAACAATTCATGAATATGCAATATTCTAAACCTCTTACAGCAAAATTCACAAAACTGTCGCCGGTTTCGGGTCGATTAATCTAAATTAAATCTTTCGTGTTGCGCATTAAATTTTGTAGAAGTAAAGTAATTTAACTATAAAATCACGTCTGTAAAATCACATAAATTAGCGAAATCAGCAAAATTTCGTATACGGCTGTAAAAAATCGTAAGAAAACCTACACATTCCGCAAATTAAAAAAAAATGGATAATTAATCGTATCTAAATAACAAATTAAAATAGAAAGTGAAAATAATCCGGTCTGGATGGTACGAAGTGAAAACGTTATTTTTCGGTTGCTTTCTTAGTCACTGATTCCTACCGTACATGTATTCTATTCTTACCTGACATAAAGTTTCGAGAAGTTATCAAATTAATAACAATAGTATCAGTAACCCGAATCCCAAATAGTTGAATGGTATCTTGACAAATCCTGCCTCGAGTCACGCGGCGGCGAGCGAGGAGGTTTGCGCTGGTCGCCTCGGATTTATCGGTCGCAATGCAGATGCCGATTGATTCGGATTGATACGGTGCACTCGCGGCGGGTGCATGCGGGGGGAGGGGGGCGGCTTTGTGGGCTTGATAATGGAGAGGATTCTTTTGAGGTGGCTTTCTTTGTATCACACTTTGTACTTAATGGTTAAAAGTATTCTCCAACTGATGCGATATCGTAAAGAACTAACTAAAGCTAATTGTTAGAAATTGGTTGGTGAAATTATTGAATTCTTTAAAAGTCCTCAAATTTATTTATTGCGATAGTATTGTTGACCATAATGCACCCACCGTGTTTTTATATATACTGTGGGATGTTGACAAAGAAAGGAAACACAGATTTACTGCATCCGTTCTACAATACTTTATTTAACAAGTAGGATATTTGCCCCGTGTGGTTTCCGGGTTAGAATAGTGCCACTCCATGTCTTCCCGTGGATGTCGTAAGAGGCGACTAAGGGAATAAAGGCTTCTAGTATTGTTAAGCGATGGGCTTGCAACCTGTCACTAATACACTAGTAAACATCTCAGCTTACTTGTGCAGAATGTGGTTACAGAATTATTTACATGTATTTTTAGAGTTGTTGGTATTTCTGTAGCTCTGCCTACCCCACTCTGGGAATGAAGGCGTGATGTTGTGTATGTATGTATTTGCTTCTTATTTTCTAGCAAACCAAGATAAAACAAAACAAACCAGGGTATCGAACTGTTGAACTCTCCGATATAATTTAATACAATTTTATTTTCCGGTATACCCTTGAAAATAAGTGGAACGAATAAAGCTCCGTCGTAAGCTGCGAGGAGTCCAGCTCGCCATGTCCACGGACGTCAACCGTCTGCGGCGGGCTTACGGCAGAAGGCAATTTGCTCGAGGGCCCTCTCTTTGCGGACGATCCGTACCGGCGTCGAGGGCTGGCCTGACTCGACAATAGCACAAATAAGCTGAAATGTGCGTTGAAAACCTTGTTTACTTTGAATTTCTTGCTCAAGTGTGTGATGTTGGTTCGGAGCGAAATGGTGGGCGGAGTCCACCGTCATTACAAATAAGCACAGAATATTTAGTCGTATTAAATCAAAGCGATACTATGGGTACTAGACAACGATAAACATACTTATATAGAGAAATACATACATAGAAAACATCCAAGAATCAGGAAAAAATATTCTCGTTCATCACACGAAAATATCTGCCCGTACCGGGATTTGAACCTAGGACCGCTGGCTTCGGAGGCAGGGTCACTTCCAACTATGCTAACGTATCGTAACGGGTCGTGTATTTCTGGAAAGAACTTTTTATTTGCTGAAGTCACAATTAAATTTGGCTGAAACTCTATCAATTTTAGTTACCTACAACATAACAACTTAATGAAATAATGGGTACTCTGCCTTTTCGCTGACAAATCTTTGACAAATGCATCGTTTTGCCACTTATTCATTTGCCAACCCGCTTTCTTTTGTGTAACTACAAATATTTCAAGATTTTTATAACACTAACCTAACCTTACCTATAGGGTTCTATAAGATGGTCATGAAATAAACCCAGAATTATTTACAGGTTCGGAAAAAAGCAGGTTGTCAAATGATATAATAATTATAATAATAATAATAACCACAGGACAATGTCACACAAATTAACCTAGTCCCAAACTAAGCGCTAGGCTTGTACTATGGGTACTAGACAACGATAAACTTACTTATATAGAGAAATATATACTTAAATACATAGAAAACATCCAAGACTCAGGATCAAATACTCGTGCTCATCACACAAATATCTGCCCTTACCGGGATTTGAACCCAGGACCCCTAGCTTCGAAGGCAGGGTCACTCCCCACTAGGCTAGCGTGTCGTGGCGTGTATGTTTGTGAAATGAATCATTTGTGAAAAATTGTTTATGAAATGATAGGATCCCCTTTCTACTGAATAAAACCATGCCCTTGACCCTGTTCTCGTAAACTCGACCGCCATTGCTATAAAGGAAATAAAAGTTCACGACGTCATGGTTTTACGGAGTTACACTTACAATACAATACAATACAAATACTCTTTATTGAACACCAAAAAAATAAAATAAAAACAGAACACGGAACAGTACATTTAAATTATAGGTATAGGTACAACAGGCGGTCTTACCGCTAAATAGCGATCTCTTCCAGACAACCTAGTAAGAAAAATAACTGAGGACACAAATTCATGGCAGGCGGTGCAAACTAATTTGTTTAGAGCTCAAACTAAATAACTACAAGAAACAATTAAATTATTTCAATTTTGAACTTAAAACAATTTATATATAGAGAAAAAAAAGAGTTAAATATATGGGTTAAGTATAGAGGCCCAGTGAACTTGGGGCGAAAGACCGCAGTGCTGCTAGTTGCTGCCGACACAAAGTTAATAATATTCTTCAATATATGCATCCCAATGACCTAATGATTGAAGTACTAGAACTCAATCATATACTTATCAGAAGTATTATTGTAACACTTAAATACCTTTGTTTTTGTAACGGCTCCTTGATGCTACCGCTGCCCACTCGGTAAGAGATCCGTCGCCCGCTGCCCTCCACAGAGCTTGACAAAGCGACAAATCGTTAACTCCACAAATATGTACCGACCCGCTAATCAAACGATCGCTGCAAATTGTCGAGTATATTTACCCGATACAAGTATTTACGCGGGTATTTAGCGGCGCTGCTTGTTTGCTAGTCGCGAGTACGAGATGAACCGGAGGCTTTTAGGGAGTTCGAAAGTGGGGAAAATAATGATAAGGATGCTCGTCGGGTAGCGCTTGACTTTTCCTCGTAAAATAACTTCGAGCACTTAGGTAACGCAGTTTCGGGCAAAATGAAATATTACCAGGAAAATGTTAGTCTTTGCTTGTGGTATTTACGGCTTTTGAAACCAGCCCGTGATCGAAAAAGCGCTTATGACAAAGTTTCCGTGCGCTGTCAGACAAATCGGAGTTCAACTGCTTTCAGACCAAATTACATAACTAATGATAAACTTTTTAAGTTTAGTACTAGTTGACTACCTAGCTAGAGATTATTAGTCCAGTTTATAATACCTGTTAATTCACTGTAATATGTTGACTAAACAAGGCCACTATTCTACAGGGAATAACCATATTGCCTTTGGTATGCTATCGTAGGTAGTGTATTGTCAACGTTACGATAGCTCTTATTTACCTGACAGTAATGGCGGCCGAGTTAAAAATAACACCACAACACGTCAAAAGCCACATTGCTTTACCGTGTAGAATAGAGGGCAAATAATGTGCCCGACTTTTCCAAGGATTTTATTTTTATACTGTTTTGGCTCTATTTGTCTACCTATAATATAATATAATGAGTTCATCATACAAATATTACATGGGGGCAATACAATTTAACTTTATCCATACGAGTAGTATATTTTTTGTATGTGCGCTGTGCTCTAAATATACCGTCATACAATAAAAAAAAACTGTGTTAGTCTTAAACTAAACACATGTTTCATTTTCTACTTCATCTTTTGGAAACATTTGTATTTAAATGTAAGTATTTTTACCGCAGTTAGGTAAAATTTACTTACATTCAAATAAAAATGTTTAAAGTTGGTAATACGTGGTAGGACTTAGTTTTACATAAAACAACAAATATACAATCGTAAATACAAACGTCTGTCCCGCCCTGACGTACCCTAACGTCACCCGTCCCGCGCCGGCCAACTTTGCCGATGACGGCGGTAATCTATTCATGGCGCATTTACATTCGGCCCTTTTTCCCCTCGACCCCCCCCCCCCCCTCCCTGCCGCGGAGAGCCGAAGAACATCGCAATTACAAGTGCAGTAAGAGAGCAAGAGAACGCCAATTGACCAGTATCAGTTTATCTTACACGAAAAGCCAAAATTCAAAGTTTTAATATCGCCACTGTCTTTTTAATTGGTAAAAATTGCTAGGTAAAAAGGGTAAAATCAGATATTACCAAACAAAATAAACGTGGTATGAGTTCATATTATAGGACCCGAGGCCATTAAGGCCAAGTTACTACAACTCGGTTTCTTTCCTAAATTTTTGTTGTGAAATCGAAAACTGAGGCCCGTGCGCCGACGCCTTGGTTAATTCTAGGCCAATTACCAAGGTGACTAGTTCTATAGATCTACAATAAAACTTGGCATTAGAATTGGCAAATAGGTACTATTGGCACAAAATTAATGTAATGTACAAAGAACATCCAGTGAAGTCGAAGTGTCATCATCTTCATCACACACTGTTTTTACCGTATTACTGTGTATTTAAGTATTGTAATATGTAGATAATATATTATTCATGTATTATTTATTTTTAAAAATAAAAAGGTACTTCTCTAATTGCTCCGGTTGCGCCAAATGCGGTTGACTGGTAAAGAATGCCTTTAGGCATTGAGTCCGCCATTTGTACTCCTTACATTTACATATTTGTACTGTGCAAAGAAGACTAAATACATCCATAAATAAATAAACGAACGTTTGTCAAATGTTATCTGGAGTGAAGTTATGTACGGTACTGTGTTTAGAATATAACTATTCAAGAGCTCGATTAATTCGGTAAATCGTAGACGTCTGTGGTCGGTCACCAGAACTGTCGTCAGGCTAATCCTGCGTAACCCACAACTGCCGGCGACTGTACCGCGGCGGCGGCTGAGTGATTCCCATGGAGATGGCGGCCGTCTCATCTGCATTAACGGCTCGAGCTGCCGCGCAGCCGCCGACACACTTGCGGGGATCTGGTTATCTCTGAATGTTTATTCGCTGGAGCTGTTCTGGTAGTATCCCTGTAAAGTGATTAAGTGACGCTTTTATCTCATACTTTTTTGTATTAAGGTTAATGAACCGTTTAAAAAAAAAACATAGTTAAGGGCTTTAATTAAAACAAAAGTTTTTTTTTTTTAGTCGACCCTAATGATAGGTTCTTTAAAATTACTTTACATCTTTAAATTCAGTTTTTTTTAATGCTATGTTATACTGGAGCTACTATAGATTAAATTTATAATGTGATTGCATTATGTAGGTTACGTGCTGGTTTGATTTATATTATAAGCGATATCAAAACAATACTTATTGGTTCAGCGACCCGAAGTGGATCTCAGCGTCTGGTGCGAGTCAGCGCCAGCGCGCCCTGTCGAGAGCCACCTCCTCCCATTTCCCTGCATGCAAGGCGCGAAAGTCTTTCTTGACTTGTCTTGATTGACATATTTTTGTATTGCATTACTTGGCCGAAGTATCTTTTGGCAGAATTACCTTCGGCATAGTTTCCTTCATCATACAATCACGCATTATTTTCTTATTCAGAGTCATACTTAAGAATACCATCGATGATAATAATATTAATAACATCGAATATTGATTTACAAAAATATCATTCGATAAAATGTTTCTGCGATGGTTGTAAGGCGAAGTGTCTTTCGAACAATTAATGACATGCCAGATGAGAGTAACCAAATCAAAACACTGCTATCGGAACTTCAATTATGATTCTTCGGAATTATGCATTGTAAACTTGCAATTGCTAAACTTCTCTTTCTTACAATAATTTTAATGAAAAAAAATAAAATGATTGGGATCTAGTTAGGCTAAATATAAAGGCAATCAAAAATCAATCGTGACATTACCAGTGAAATAATATGTTGGAAACATCATTTATTTGTCAACGAATAAAATACCCAAACGGTTTACATTATAAATTTAATACAATTTTACTGAGGAAGTTACGGACCGAATGGGGTATCGTAAATATCATACTATAAATGAAATGCTGCCGTTACTTAATCTGTTTAAGTGCAAATCAATACAACAAAGCACATGAAATACATATCCATATTTCATTAACAAAATGTATTATGATTCGAATTCAACATTACAGTTATAAAGTGTTTTACCCGAGTATTTGCCCACGTCGCACAATCGTCGCAAACTTTTCTCATTACGGAGAGTAATTAGCAACATTAAATTAGCTACTTCATTCATAACTCAATTTGCATTGTGGGAAAGAAAACCGATTTGAGTTTAGCGTCGTTCTTCATTAACTTAATAAATGAACATTATACAGTAAGTTTAGAAAAACAAATCTGTTATAATCTTGTCTGGTCCTAGAATAAAGTGCACTAAGCAAGGATTTTGAAAAACATGTGAAGTAAAACATGTGTACACTATTTTAATTGTGTGCAGTAAAATATATAAATGAATAAACATTGTATGTATAGTGAGACGGCTAAAAATAATTGTACACGTATTGCGATCCTCATCTGAGATAGATCTTTGAATTGTGCTCGTCACTTACAAGTATTTGTACATAATTTACACAGCCGTACACGAACTCAAGGCCGACGTTGTTTACCTAAGTGTACGAGTAGTACATTTCTCTACACGGGTATGGCTCCATTGTTAAATAATTACTCACTTAGCATTTACTTGCGATTAAACGTTTTAATATCGCGTCGGTCATGCCGCTTCTGGTATTTTACGAGACTATGTTTGCTCTTTGTAATATTTAAACAGTTTTCGATAAGATTTATCTTTACTAATTGAACATCTTAGGATGTTGTGTGATTTTGGATTAACTTTAACAGTTAACGGGTTAAACGCAAAAACTAAATCACACAGATATGTCTTTAAGTACGTAATAAACCCATTACAAGATTGTCTTGAAAAGCGACACGCCGTTACCAAATGTTTGCTTACTTCTCGTCGCGTCGGTAACACGAGCCGCGCATTTACATAAAAACCAAGGGCGAGGGTCCTTAATTAAATCTGCTGCAACCGTCTCGGTGACTCCGATGCTCCTCCGATAGCTAATTCTCGGGATCCTGGAGGGCCCGCGCTCCCCGGGGACCCGCGGGCTCATGTGGGTTCGAGTCAATTTTGTCAAAGTGTTTCTGAATTCAGTCCCGGTTTTATGTATTGTACAAAGTTTGGTTTACGGCGCAATTTGTTGGGTCTACTGAATATGCGGGGTTGGTTAAATTTTCGCCTTTAATACTGCTTGTCGTTTGGTTAAAGGGATTCAGGTAACAAACAGGTTAAAACGTAGAATTAATTATCATGAGTACTAAGACGAGTATTTTACGACGTTAGACAATTTAATATTATGGGTAAAAAAAGTTGCCTCTTATTCAGTATATTAGCCTATTTGTTGTCGTCGTTATTGCAATCCACATCACTTAGTTTTGGCCTAGTTTCTATTTAAACAACGTTGAATAGATGCCCTAGTTGAATATTAAAACAGCTCCGGGCCACCAGGGATACCGCGTTGAACTCAGTAACCTAAACTATCGCGTGAATTCAGATGAGAACACACAGACACGCGCAGTTAATATAGAACCTTTGGTTTCTTGCTAAGTGTAGTAAAACCACCTAAATGGAGTAAAATATTGCAGTATTATCTTCCTCATCTCATCCTACTGTAATACATTAAAATGAGTCGTATTGTACGTGATCGGGGTCTGGCTAGCTGCCCCCGTTGGTTGTCTTTGCCCCGGAACATACATCATTGCTTAATGGCGTCCCGATCGAGGTTTACTCTGCGATTAAGAACAGTATGGCGGTAGACGAGTCATTTGAATGTTATTCTACGTGCGATGGAATTTAATGACCAACTACATCAGGCTTGCATTATCAGTTCTCAGATGCCTGAATGGTCAAGTTTTGCTACGTTGTTTTTACTTACTATTGCCTGTTTATTCGGTGGTAGCTTTTACCTGACAAGCAAGCCATTATCATATCAAATTTTTTGATAATGCATCACCAACAGAAAGAAAAATCCAGCAGAACAGCCAGCAAGAATCCAGTCAGTCAGCTTACTGAAGCATACGTTCAGCAGACGTTCTTGTTCTTTACATCATTACATTGATTCCGAGAAACAGTTCTAAGCAAAAAGGACTAAGATCGAGTTAATATTGCTTAGATACCAGCCCCTGTATCTTTATCTTGACAATGACAGGTAATATAAATCCAAGTGATAGGTAACTTTGTAATGTGTTCCAAATGTTTGCCTATCATTGTCTGGTTTGTATTTTTTTTGATATACGAGACAGATTGGCTGACTTTAAAAGTGTTAAACGCAGTCCGGTCCATGCAGGTGGTGTACTCAGGAGTAACAATACCTGCGAGCAATACCCCGCGGGCCTGCAACAACAGAGAGCCCTGATTGCCGGTCCCAGCGGCCCCGGCCCTCGCTCGTAAAAATGAAGCCTTCGATTGGATACGGCCCTTCGACGATAAGCCGCGGAGGAGGTGAAGGGGGGGGTCTCGAGAGGAACAGGTGCGTAAGATTGAAGTCACGTGTTTTATTGTCGAATTGGGCATTGTGTTTTACACTGAATGCTTAAAACACCTACCGCCAAACAGCAGTGTTCGCATTGTTGTGTTCCGGTTTGGGGATAAGATAGCCGGTGAAATAACTAGCATAGATGCATTCCGATTTAGTCCATTCATTTCTAATTTTGTATTAAAATCCTTTTGTAACAAAATGAAATAAAGCCTAACACGACAGTCCCGACAAAATGGCTCATGAACCAAGATTACCACGAGACAGAGATGTGCTATCTGTGGCTCAGTGAGTACATAGTTAGTAATATTTGTTGAGTGCCGCCTTATTAATTTATTTATTTATGTTTGAATTATTATTAATTTACACCATATTTATATATAAATATATCGCACACAAGCACACACACTCACACACACACATTAATAGTACATTCTCTGGTACACTTTTGTCCATTTTTTTTGTAAATGTGTTTTGCACATAAATCAATTGGTATACTGTACACTCTGTTCGACTATTAACTGCCTTTTTCAATATTGCTTGCTGCTGTACTTGGCTCTGGAACACACGGACACCTAGCCCAGGGCCCAGAGTCACTCTTATTATTGTATTTTTTTGTTTGAACAATAAATCTTTTTTTCATTTTCATTTTTATTCCATCTTAGTCCTCAGGGTTGGCAACGCATTTGCAGTCTTAGGATTGCAGTCTTGTGAATGCGAATGTATGGGTCTCAGTCCAGCTACCATCAAATGGCCTGTGTGCTCGTTTGCCTTCTCAATGCCATATAATAAAAAAAACACCGAAGCGTTTTCACTAACAAAAAGCAAATGGTGATGTTTTGCTTGCCGTTATCTTTAAATGTTGTTAATGCAAAAATGTACTTGTCTTGTTTATTTTTAAGTGGTAGCGAGCGATGATAAATAACCCGGTCACGAACGTTCAAGAACCATAGGTTACTTGTTCTCATAAATTAGCCAAAATATTTCCCTACGAAAAAGCAATAAACGATTTCCAACACAGACGAAGTCACGGGTAAAGGATCTCACGAATCCTTTATTATCACTTACCATCGACTGAAACAAAGGTCAACAACGTTTTCTAACGAAACAAACGCTGAGCTGATTGATTCCTAACGGTCGTGTATTCATAGAGCCTTCACTGATGGCGTGTGGTGGTGGACCGGAGGGGAATTAGCGGGAGTCGCCAGTTACTGGTGAATGGCTGAGCTCGTTGGTTATCGGGTTGCGCCCGGGCCGCGCCGCGCCGCGCGATTACCATAATACAGCGCAGGCTATCACACATTCTACTCCTCCAATTACCCAAGCCCTGCAATTTAACAGTACACAGAAGCATGCAATACAAATAAATGCTAGATTGAATTGAAACATTTTGCCAAAAATCATTTCAGCAGAAATTGTCAATAAAATCTCGTCGATTCAGAATACAAATGTCGAAATCCGTCGAATAAGCAGACAGACAAATGGCCGCTGGAAAAGGTCATAAAAATGACTTTTCGCAGTAAAAATATTTCACACATTGGCGTTGTAAATCCGCGAGCAAATAAAATGCATTCAGAGCTATACGGCTACGGCGTAGAGGCGCGGCGTAGAGGGGCTACGCGGCGTGACGCAGGAAGCGGAAGTCGTTAGCCACCCGCTGCCCGCGCGCCGGCTACACAGCCGCCCAGGGCAGCAGGTCAACACTATCCAGGCTTTCTCACCGTAAATGCACACAAATATGGTTATAGGCATAACTTATTCTTACAATGCAAAAGCGTGTCTTGACCTAAGACAAAATTAAGTTAGGGAGAGGTAATTTATTATTAGATATTATTTGATACGACTTTATTATACTTTATCGTACTTTTTATCTTGTTGTATTTTTTGTGTTATACGTATTGTGTTAAATTTTGTCACTAAATATTTTTAAATTTCGCGTGGTGACCATTTAAGTTTAAGGGTAAATTCGATGCAAAACTGCTATGTGGAGTTAACCGCGAGCAAAAGCTAGTAACAAAAAAAACAATCATTAACTGCCAAGTTGAAATACTAATATTACAATAAAATATTTAATAAACACTTCTAGATCAACTAATCAGCACGCGGTCCCGCTGTAAGCCAGCCAATGTGCGTTAGAGTGGGTTCATGCAGCCGTACACCGGAAGCGGACGCGACATTGTCCCACGAAGGGCCCTAATGGGCATTTTTTGATAAATTTATGACGTGACGGGACACGAGGAGCTGCCGCCAGGTCGGGCCGGAAACGAGATGGATCGCAATCAAATTAACCAGAATAGCTTTTAAACTAATATTTCATAAATTCGTATCCAATATTGGATTTTTTAATATCTTACTACGAGTATTACGGTCTCTCGGGGCACATTTCTCCCGGATTTTCAAGTATTTTCCTTCTTCGCCTCTGTTGGTCTCCCGCCGGCAGCAACACTAGCAGCTACAAGTTGGTCGTCAAGCTTGATGTACTCACCGACCACCAACGTTTTTTTTCTATCCGGTAAGTAACGTTAACATGTCGTCATCGAAAACAATGTTTGGCGATTGATATCAGCGCCCTCTAGTATGTATTTAGAACTAAGATTTGATAGCAAATTGACATCAACGATGACTTTCATATCGTCATTATACGTAAAACAATGTATGAAAACGTGAGTTTATTTTAAGGGTCCTGTTACGGAATGAACACCTTTTTGATAAGTTAAGGTGATTTGGAGACGTGACAAATTCACTGACACTGACACTAAGTAATGAAAAAAATGTAAGTATTTCAGTTACTTTATTAATGCCCGTTTACTATCTGGCTTTTAATAACTTACAAGTTACATAATGTTGTTACAATTACTTGTATTTCATTGGGCGTGCTCAAAGTAAGCGCTTCTGAATAGAACGTAAAGGCCTCCACTATACAGTCTGTTGTAGAGTATGAAGGCAAACCAATTAAAACCAGCGGCATAATTTGCGTCTCAAAACTAATCTATGGATACAGCAAATTGTTTGCAAACAAAGTAAACAGATTTGAGATTAGTAACATAAAGCTTAATTCTCATACGTCACGCCTTTATTCCCAGAGTGGGGTAGGCAGAGCAACAGAATACCAACAACTCTAAACTTGTTGATAATTCTGTAACCACATTTTGCACAAATAGGCTAAGAAGTTTACTAGTGTATTAGTGATGGTAACCTATCGATCTTCCGAAACTGACTTGTCCGATTTTCACTTGTCCGAAAACAGTTCCCCGAATTTTTAAAATCCATCTGCTTTGTTTACCATACTTACGAAACGCCGCTGGTTTGTTTCCCCGAATTAACGTTTTCCCGAAACTCAATAGCCCGAAGAACGTTTGCCAACTTTATTGTTTGACAACTGATTTGTTACCCCACTTTTCATAATTCCGATGCTACGTTACACCTAAATTTCATTTCCCCTAATATCATTACACCGAATGCCATAAAAAAATTGCAACAGATTTTATTAATTATTCCCGGCATTTGGAAATTTGTTGCTTGTCGCTTTTTTGTGTGATGATGAAACAAACTGGCGCTAGAAAAGTGGGTTAGGTTAGGTTAGAACTGCGACCCCGCGGAAACAAACTGGCACTAGAAAAGTGGGTTAGGTTAGGTTAGAACTGCAATCCCGCGGAAACAAACTGGCGCTAGAAAAGTGGGTTAGGTTAGGTTAGAACTGCGACCCCGCGGAAACAAACTGGCACTAGAAAAGTATTAAATATTTCGGAAGTAAAACTTTACGCCAAATAAATTAGTTGGCAAATGAAACTTCGGGATTTCAATAAGTGGCGATTCGAATCATAAGCGAAATGAAATTGCGACGAAATAAAAATAGGGGACATAATAATATGGGAAACGTAATTTCGGGCAAACAATAATTACGCGAAGTGGAAAAAAGGGAAACGTTTTCGGGCTAATAATATTCGGAGTAACGAATTTCGACATTATGATAGGTAACCATTAGTGACAGGTTGCAAGCCCATCGCCTAACAGTACTGTAAGCCCTTATTCCCTTAGTCGCCTCTTACGACATCCACGGGAAGACATGGAGTGGCACTATTCTAACCCAGCAACCACACGGGGTCCCGGCAACCACACGGGGTAAATAATCAATGTATTTAATCTTAATTTAATACACCAGAAGAAAGTTCAGTCAAACAAGGAAATTATTATAAGTGTTTGTATAAAAAGGTATTTCCTCAACCGAATCCTTCGCCCTATCACACATGATAGGGAGTTGAAACCCGACACTCAGCCAATCCAGCGCAGCACTAGACAAGAACGCAGAGCAAATTGTTAATAAGGGGAGACCCCACTCGATGCGCTGTCAGTCTTCTGTCGGATTTGTTGCTTGCTCTAAATTTAAATGACAGGAAAAGTAATATGTCAATTGTGACAAATGTTAGTTTAATATTTACTAAGCCTTCTGTAGGAGAATTCGTTTAAAAAATCCCTTGGGAATATTATAACTTGTTCAGATAAAATGTGTTCTAAGTTTTATAACGGTGTTTATAGCGGTATTCACTCACCCGAGGATCCTAAGCTCCACTACTCAGAGTTGTGTGCCGCCACGGCGGAGCACTCCTAGCGCCCCGTCGGATCGCGCAACACTTTAGCAAGAGTATCAATTAATTTTATACTTACTCATAACACTCACAAATAACGTCGCCTTCTATTGGTAAAATAATTTTGAAAATTTCACTAGATCTAGAAAATACCCCCTACAGCCGCACAATTTCACAAACTTAACTCCTTCACTAGCTGATGCCTGTGATCTCGTCCGCGTAGGAAAATAAAACATAGCCTGTGACACTCACAAGTAACGTGCCTACTTATTGGTAAAATATTTTTTAAAACTAGTTCAGTAGATCCAGAGATTACCCCCTACAAACTCAGATACTGTTACATATGTTACCATTAAAAATAAATAGTCTGTCAAAAAACCTCTAAAAAGTAAAAAGTAGATAGTTAACTGAACACTGACAATAACTAAACTGAAACGGCGGGGGACCGCTAAGTAGCTGGGGTATTTTATGTTATTTCATTTACTTAGCGGTCCCCCGCCGTGTCAGTTTAGTTAGTGTCAGTGTTCAGTTAACTATCTACTTATCAAACAATCAGCCCTTAGGGCCGCTATTTATTATTTTTTACTTTTCAGAGATTTTTTACAAACTATTTATTTAGTCGGAGGTTTATAAAACTTCAAATGTAATTTTTGGTTTCACGCTTTTTAAACTTCTCCATCTGAGTGTCTGTTTGTGGCATCGTAGCGCACGTTTTTTTAAATAAAACTACTTTAATCAGGATGGTTTTTAGGAAGATTTTATGAAAATTGGTTGGGCCGTTTAAGAGATCGATCGGTCGCCGTTATTTTGGGGGCTTTTTACCATCTAAAAGCTTAATATCTCAAAAACGGCTGAAGCGATTTTGATGAAACATATCTAAGAACCACCGCTGCTAAAAACCTGCTTTCATTAAAAAAAAACAAATCTATTTACCCATTTAAGAGCTACGGTGCCACAGACAAACACACACACACACACACACACACGCACACACATATAACACCCCTCTTTTTGCGTCGGGGGTTAAAAATATATTTTTTTTGTATATTCTGAGTATTCTGACGTAATAGTACTTTAAGGTTTGAAATTGACGTTTTACTTTTCTTTGAATCAACCTACGAAGCTTTCTTTCGAAAGTTTATTCTAGAAACTCCTTTGGCACTTAAGAAATCGATGGCATGGATCAACAGATGGTACTATAGACCAAAGGTATGCATGTGAAGCAATGCAAAGGCACAGCAACGTGAGAAGGCTAGCTGTGTAACTATTTTAATCATTCTAGAAAGAGTAATTATTGCACTTTATCACAATTTAGGCACTTGTCGATAAAATGTAAGAGGTATTTCATATTATTGCAGCAATTATTAAAAGTATATTCTACTTATTCTTAATGTAGGTTCACCATACATGGCCTTAATAGTAGTTCACATCGTTTAAGTTGTAGAAACATTTGTTAATTAAGAATGTTTTTAATTATTTAATAAACATCTTTGGCATATAATTAGGTAGGTGATTGTATATCTTAATCATATTGTGATGAGGACTAGATGTTACAATTTTTACTCTGGAGAAGGGTAATTTTAGTTTATTAAGATTTCTATGATTTCTTCTTATGTCTGTTATTTGCGTGTATAGATCCATGTGATTTCTTATGAACTTACTTGATTCAAATATGTACATTGAAGTTAGGGTAAGCATTTCAAACCTGATAAAATGTGGGATCTATATTAGCTAGTATTCTAATGCATTTCTTTTGTAGGATGTAAATTTTGTCAATATTAATTATCATTAATTCAAATACTTACTACGGCTTTAATAAGTAAACTAAACTCTCTAACGCTAAATAGTCATAAATTCTCCAAAAACTCGAAATTTACAGCGCGAAAATTACTGAGGCGACGCTTGGCCATCTCTCCACGTAGGCTCTCAGACCTGGTTTCTACCGAAAATCCCTACCTCCTGGCGGGCGATGGAGAGGAATCTCCACGTGCTGCAGAGATTGAGCTAGCCTCTCCCTTTCCACTTACACGGCATCCGAGTCTCAGTGTCTTCTGCCATTTGCCGGTTTCCCTCCTACAAACCTACAATAAAGCTTTACCGTGTAGAATCTCTGCCCTGGATAAGATCGAGAGCTACTCGTAAATGAAAGCGAATTTATATAAATTGGTTTATCATCAATGGAAACATCCTTGCGTCTCGTGCCCCACTTCCGAGGTCAAAACCCTCGGGGCGCGGGGTGGAGCCTGAGTGTATTGTTATCGAGTGCGGAGTAAGCTATTAGCGGTCGATGGCGCGATCGACGCAGAGCAGCGCAGAGAGGCTACTGCAGCGATGAGTAGAATTCATTTCTGAAGGTAATCTAAATTCTTTTACATGATGTATTACGAATAATATTATCTAGATTAGGTCCGCATATATTTCGTTTATTCTTACAACCCTAATACTTATTACTTAGGACATAAAGTGTTTTTTTTGTTACTATTCCTTTGTACACACAGTGGTGGTAGGACCCTGTGCAGGGTCCATCCGGATCCCTACCACCATCTTATCCATTAACCACCCGCCAAGCAACAGTGCTCGTATTATTGTGTTCCGGTGTGAGGATAAGACAACCGGTGAAATTACTAGTATAGAGGCATTCCATCTTGTCCTCAGGGTTGGCAACGCATTTGAGGTCTTAGGATTATAATAGTCTTCAGAATTCAAATGTCTATGGGTATCAGATTCCACTTACCATCCGGTGGCTTAAGTGCTCGTGTGCCTTCTCCGTAACATAAAAAAAGGCTTATAACTCTGCAAGTTAAAGGGAAATAACTTTTCCAAAATCATGGTCATTTGGTACTTAACCCTTTGAACGCCAACAACCCCTAATGTGGTCATATTGAGCTGTCGTGCCTACAACGCCACCGGCCATTATAGTGGTCACAGGTTCAGTTTAAAAGCGACGTGTTTTCTTATGAATTAAGTTAAAATTTGCATAACTTTTAATATCTACATGTTTGGCGTGTATATGACGCATTTGTATATGACGTAAGACGTTGAAAATATTAATAAATCAAAGCGTTTCAAACGAAATCTACAAAACACTTCCTCGGTGGCAATGTGAAAAACAATAGAAATGTATTTTAAATACATTCCCAACGAAAATAATCAGCCAGATTTCTCCGAGTGAACGTTCTGTCCCGCCCTCGCGCCCTCGTGCCCTCGCTACCCTCGGCGATCGGATCACTTCGCCGCGATCCTTCCGAACCAGCCTAATCTCTCGCGCAAGAAACCACCGAGGGCTAGCCTCTTCTCCCTCCGACCACCGTGACTAGCAAGGGACGGCTGTTGTAGGGTCGCTTTGCTCAATGGCCCGCGGTCGAGTGGTAGATCTCAATCGAGAGATCGGAGGGAGGAGGGGGATAGTGGGCCCTCTTGCACGTGACGTGTGAAGGACCCTTAAAATAAAGAAGTTAGGCCTGATTTTAGAGATTTGTTCTCTTGTGTAAAGATGGCCTCGCGAGTGCCGAATTAGAGCGCCTTTTATGGACAAAATCTGGCATCCAGATGTGCGTACGGTCGTGGGTACTATTATAGTTGTAACGCTTCTTACATTTGCATACGTGTGTGCATGTATGAATTGTAACTGATATCAAATGTCACAAAAATAACGTGACGTAAGTTCTTCACTTTTGATTTCAAGTGGGAATCATTGCTTTGTTGGCTAGTACATCTACATATATAGCCGAATATGGTTGAAGACCAAGTGTCATTTTGCCGGCCAGTTTGTAGATTTATCAATTAATGTAAATAGTTTTTGTTTTATTTTCTCGCAGTAGTTGCAAAAAGCACTATTTCTGTCTCGTCGAAAATAGCAATAGAAATGCCTCGTATACTGAATTTTGTGCTGGCCCCTTGCATAACTTGATCATCTATTGCATATTTTCCAGCTTCTGCAACAGTATCTTCTATATTTGTAAAGGTATGACACAACAAAGTTGCCTGGTCCGAGGCTATCTTACAGAAATTAAAAATAACTTTCGAAACGGAAACACTTTTATTTCTATTCGAAAGACAACGCTCGCCAAAAAGAATATTTACATACCATAGTGTCATAAAAATATTTACCAGTGAGACAAATACAGTACTGTGCCTCAATATCAGACGTATCTCTTAGCGAATTACTGAAGGCTCTACACCCGATATAATATGCACGTGGAATATAATAGTAAGACGGTCCCGATGGCATATTTAATTCATCGCAGGAGCACCCGGGCCCGCCGCAGGGTCGCCGGCGGCGGATCAAACGTGCGGACGGACGCATTATATTAATTAGACGACGCCAGTGGCGTTATTCTCTCGCACAGGAAAAGCGAAATAGCTCGGTCGAAACTTGACCTCTTTATGCAATATAAAATAAAAAAAAATATTTCGTTAACGTAATGCCTGAACTAGCGTCGTGGTCACAAATCGTAAAATCATGTCAGCAAGCTCACTGGCGAACCTAACTATGCTACGTAATAAACTAAGTGTTAGTGACGTTTTTGACCCTAGTTACTCGACGCTTGCAGCAGTGACCCTAGACAAGATGCATTGCGAGATCGTTGTCGTTATCAAAAATGTATTAGATTGATGTAAAGTTATTTTGCTTTATGACTGAAAAAATGACCTTCTGCTGGAGTTTCTTGCGGCGCTTCTTTTCCGCAATAATGGTCTTGTCCGAGGTGCTAGCAGATTCACTGCATATTACCGAGAAGGAAAAGCGCCCTCTTGTTGTCAATTTATTGAAATTAGCTGCCGGACGGTCGCGCCAAGCGCTTATGTCAATTCATACACTTGTTACAGTTTTCCAAGATAGTTTACGTTAAGGTGAAGCGTCTTGTGTAATACCTATGAGCACCCGGTTCAAGTGCTTAACGACTGTTGTTGAGTTTCTTGAGGCATTTCTTCTCAGCATTTGTGGTCTCGTCATGGGAAGCTCTGGTAGATTTTACGTGTTAAAGTGCCGGTGCAGCCTACTTACTGAATAAATATCTTTATTCTACGAGTATCTTGCCATCTTGTCGCAATAAGTGACCAACAAGAGGTCAAGAGTGTAAGACCCGGAGCGTTAAGTTACGCTGGTTCAGCGGAGCGAGCTCGCCGTCGCCGCGTGAAGGAATATTCCTCGGATGTTATCCCGTCTCCAGCCGACATTCTTTCTCCCCGGTTTCGTAAACTGATTAATTTTGCAGTCTTTGATGTGGTCGCAATGTTTTAATTAAATGTCTTTGGATAAATGATTCATAATTTAATTTTGTACTTTCAGTAAAATGGTTTAGAATTTTCACTTTAACAGTTGGTAGCTTACTAGGTAACTTAGAACTTGGTACGTGGAAATTTAAATTTAAATTATAATGTTGAATTTTTCAGGTCGAAACACTGTCATGTCCCGTGTCACTTTCTAAAGTATGATGCTGATTTTTAAAAGAAAAACATTTTAATTTAGTTTTACCCAATAAAAATACATACACATAAGACGTTCAAGACAGAGTTTAAAATATAAGCAAAGTCATAGAAAAAAAATCTTCTATGTTCATAATTATAACTGTAAAACTAACTTCGTTGGTCTATTTGTTACACTTTCACGGCTGAACTGCTGAACCAATTTCGTTGAAATTTGGCATGGGGATAGCTTGAACCTCAAGGAATATTTGTTTAATTTTATTTGCGAGTACCAACTAGTGACTTTTACTCGGACGATGTAGCGGGCAACAGCTAGTAATTTTTTTATTTTTTCAGAAATTACACTTGAATTTACTCGTAATATTTCTTAAATATTTCCAAAGTTTACAAAATACATCCAAGTTTAGCTTCTTTTACTAAGCTATTTATCCCATTTTTCAGTGCAGTGAGATGCTTGCGACTAAAAGCCACTTACCATCAGCTGGCCAGTGAGATCATCTGCCTTCTCCATGCCTTCGAAAAAGTTTCAGAGGATCCCCACATGCCAGCACGTAATATGATTCACGTTCATTCCTTCAGCACACCCCACCTCGCCTACCTCTACTACACCTCCTGGGCTCGTGTTTGTATATTCCCCAGGTCGTCCGCGACGGTCCCACCTTGATTCAGTGGCGTGTGTTTATGGGGCGCGCGTGCGGCGCGCGGCGGCGGGCCGGGCCCGCACCGAGCTACGTGCCCCGGCCGGCTGACGCGGCGGCCGCTCGATGAATTTAAACGAGTCACTCCACAATCAGGGGAGAAGTTGGCACTGAACGCAACTTAATTGACATCACTGATTAAATATTGTCAAAGTATAAACGCTGAGATTTTAAATTTCGTACAAAAAAAAACTAAAGCAAAATAAAGTTTGGCTGGGGCTGGGATTCTACACGGTAATAACGATATCGTCTTTGACGTGTTTCTGTATTGTCAACGTTTTGCTAACTCTTATGTCATTGACAATAATGGCGACTGTGACATAAACGATTCTAAAACACGTCAAACGCGATATCGTTACAACGCAGTAGAATAGAGGCCCAGTATTTGCGATAGATAGAATCGACCATATTTATCCGTATTCGTATAGTATTCTTCTAACATTTAATTTTGACACAAGTGAAATGAAAATGTTGTTTGAGGGCCTACGCTAGGTGACGCAGTTTGCTTAGAGAGAGTGGATGCCTGTTGATAAATAGTAGGAGCAGCGCTACGGCGCGGACGCGTGCGACGGAATTTTTCGTAGATTTCGCCCGCAGGCGTGTAACCGCTCCGTGCACCCGCGTCAGCTAATCTAGGCCCTGAACATCTGTTCACTTGTATCCTCTTGGCCTTGCTGTCTATGACGTGCAGGCGAAATTCAGCATCAGGGTGGGTGATTGACCGACTTCATCAAAGTCGCGTCGCGCATATCCGCATAATTTCGTTAATGTAGGACAGTACTTGTACCAAAATCCGACGGAGAGTTTGCTTGTTTGGTGCAATTTTACAGTTAACAAGGTAAAACTCATCAAACAAAAACACTAAGGCGAGAGTTGGATGCACAGCTATTAATGAATATCAATAACTGCAGGAATCCTGAGAGACCTGCAATTAACGCATTTCCGGGCATGAACTCGTCGATACGCTCATAAATAAGTATGCAAATGTTTGAATTATTTCTTGTTAGACCAGGAGTAAGGGATAGAAGATAATAAAAAAATGGGAATTAAAGAATATAGTAAATCATAAATTGTTCATTTTTCACAACACTGTGTCTATGTTTTGTTTCTCTCAGCTATCGTAGCTTGCCACTCCAGGGCTCTATTCTACTGCGCTATAACGATATCTCATTTGACGTGTTTTAGAGTCTTTTATGACATAAGAAATATCAAAACGTTCACAATACGGAAACAGGTCAAACACGATATTATAGTTTTTACCGTGTAGAATCTCAGTCGGTCATTATGATAGCCGAGCGGCTGTTTAAACGAGACTGAGAAACATCGGCCGTTCGCCTTTCACGAGGCACTCATGAAGTTAATTAAACAGCGAGCTATATGGACCCGACAACATTGACTAGAGCCCCGACAAGTCTTCAATCTAGATAGTGTTGCATTATTTACCAACTAGTGCATGTCTAGTGGCATTATTACAAATGTCACAGGAGTCGACATGCGAATCACGTGCGACTGGAGGCCCATCTGCGGCATGTCGGCATTGTCGGTAATGTCGTCGTCTCGCGACAGCTGGTACCTAAACGCTGCAGCGGTAATTACTCGCCGCCGCGCATTCTTGTTGCGCCTGATCGATCCGCGAGCGTTGCAGCTCAGCTCAGGGAGGCTTACGATTATTACGTAAATTGTAACTATTATTTATTAATCACCGGTATAAATAAATAAATAAATCAGTACAAAATCAATTTTTATGAATGCACTTGCTGTATTTACAGCCAGTATTTTTTTTTTTACTTTTTTTTTTTTATGGCATTGAGAAGGCAAACGAGCACACAGGCCACCTGATGGTAAGTGGAAACTGTGACCATAGACATTCGCATTCACAAGACTGCAAATGCATTGCCAACCCTGAGGACTAAGATGGAATGCCTCTATGCTAGTTATTGCAGTAGTAGTATTGTAGTAGTTATTGTTGTAGTTGCAGTATGACAAGACCCAATTTTTATTGACTTGGCAGATATCACGGCTCCTAAAGACTTACACCTTACCCAGCCCCGAACTAAGTTCTAGGTTTATTATACTACAGATACAAGCCGTACAAAACAACTATATTTATAGGTAGGTACATAATTATGTAAACTAATAAAATACTAACCAGAGAGCGAATTTGTGCTTATCACTAATATTTTACCTTGCCGGGGGATTGCTAGCTTCGTAGACAAAGTCACTACCAATAAAATCTATCCACGTTATATGACGTCGACTCCGCTACTCCGTCCGCTATAACCACCTACTGTACAACGACACGTGCTTTCGTTGCATGATTTATTTCTCAAATTACATGCCTATTCAATAATCAAACACGTCAAAACTAAAATGTCGATGTCAAAGGTCAATACAAAGTACGAGTACAGCCGGTGCGACGTGACGTGAAATCACGTCAAGTAACTAGCGACGTGCCGAGTACCTGTTCGCGTCGTCAGCTCGTCGCGGAGCACGTCGCAAATCTCGTCGCGGGCCGGGAGATACGGACGCGCAGCTTCGCAAAATCATGCGTCGTCAATTTGCGTCTCCTGCAGTAAATATATAACTCAGATCTAAAATCGAACACTAATCAGTTGAGAGATACGGTCATGTAGTGCAGTGGTAAAGCCTATCACGAAACAATTGATCACATCAAAACTGTGGCACATAATATAATATAATAATAATAATAATATAATATATCACGGGACAATGTCACACAAATTGACCTAGTCCCAAACTAAGCTCTAGGCTTATTATAGCATGCGCATTAAATGTTAATTCTGTTATACGGTAACCGACCACAATATCTTTATTGCCATTAAATAAAAAAGTTGACAATATCCGAGCCAATCAATTCAGTAAAGAAATAATTTAATTGTTTCTTGTAGTTATTTAGTTTGAGTTCTAAACGAATTAGTTTACACCGCCTGCCATGAATTTGTGTCTTCAGTTATTTCTCTTACAAGGTTGTCTGGAAGAGATCGCTATTTAGCGGTAAGACCGCCTGCTGTATATCTATGATTTAAATGTACTGTTCCGTGTTCTGTTTTAATTTTTAATTTTTGGTGTTCAATAAAAAGTATTTGTATTGTATTGTATTGTAAAGGGTAAATAAATATGACCTTGGAGAACCTAAGATCATTTGCAAAAGACTAGACTTCAGCCCTGGGTTCTGTCCCTCACTTTAACATATTGTCATCGAGGAAATCTGCACCGCTATACATCACGTTTTTGTATGTTCCTTATAATTTAGCTCACGCCATCAACGACGACATTAATTACCTCAGGCTGCCCTACGATCAGCACAGCTGATAACATGCTTCAGGTTACACACGCGATTACGAGCTCTATATGATATAATAATAAGGCTATGTCGCTAGTTGCGTGTCAAGAGAGATGAATCCGCGTTAATTCATTAAGGATCAGTGGTATTCTCTAACGCGTATTACTATATTTTTTTGTATTGCTACGTGTGTCTCAATCTATTCTTGCTTAGCAACATGTTAAATAAAAAGCTAGCATTAAAGCGCTACTGCAAGTTTTGATATTGCAGTTTATATCGTCTTTAATGTTTTAAATCAACCGTTTTTAGTATTCATCTAGAGTCGAACAGGCCGGTTGGACGCTAGCGGCAAACGACGGTCGACTTAGCCAGAGAAAAGGCTGTCGGTCGACTTGGGGTATCACACAACAACACATTCGAATGTAGGACTTTGGGCAAGACGAGTATGAGACCGTTTACCATGAAAATCAACCCTGAGTCGAGAGGCTTTACGTAATAACAGCACAGCGGAGGCGCAACTCAGCACGGATTGCACGTCACGTCGGCCGCTTAGCGATCGCTAAATAATGCAGGATTCGCTAGCGTTCAAGTACTTGTACCTACTCGTAACACTACTGGGCGATCGGCCGCCGTCCGCCAGGAGGATGGCGAGCGCTGTTACTCGACAAACAGCATCGCTGTCAGCAGCTACTCTTATGTTTGGTCAACAGATACAAACTACGCTCTAGAATTATTGAAAATAGTGTTGGTAAAATTATTTACTGCCGACATTACTGGAAAAATAATATAATATATTTTTGATACATAAAATAATAGTAATACGAATGTTACCTGAATTCGAAAAGTATCAGAGAATATTATTTGAAACATTCAATTTCTTCGTTTTTTTTCACGAGAGATATTATTATATTTATAACTGTTTTCTAAGTAAAACTTAAGTTTACTAAAATAGCAGAGTTTTTACTCTCCGTTTTTCAAGTTTTCCATATAAAAATATTTATCCGTTGCTTTGTTTTAATGTGCATAAACAAACGCATTCGCATAAATAAGTAAAACGAAACATTAAACATCGGCCTTGGGTCATGAAACCAACTTGATAGTAAAATTATTTACTGTCGACATTACGCGACTATAAGAATCGCAAATTTGATTGCTATACATAAAAAACCGCCATCAAAAACGCAAGAAATAACTTCTTTTAAAATTGTAGGCACTTACCTAATAGGTTAGTCCAACTGAAGTAGGCTTTTTTGGTGAAAATATTGTGGTAGCCGACAGTTCGACTAACCTATTAGTTAGGTGCCTACAATTTTAAAAGAAGTTATTTCTTGCGTTTATGAAGGCGGTTTTTTGTTTTTTAAACATTTATTTCATATTGAACTTTTTACTGGTCATAATCATAATACACTGTTTCGTACTTTCACTTATTAGTTGATATGAAACTTTAAGTTTCAAGCGCGCCGCAAGCAACGCCGCTGGAAAGTCATAGTCATATTTCAACAAGTAAATATTCTTCGTTGTAGTCGCTCGTCGTATCTTAATCGAGATATGTTAACGCCACTCTTGAAATAGGTACCGTTAAGGAGTTTCGATGGCCATCTGTGATCTTTATCATCAGTCCCACTTTCCTAAGTTCTTCCTGAATGCAAATGCTAGACTGGTAACTAAAAATACTAAAATCGCTATATGTTTGCCTACAATATTTGAGGAGTTCCCTCAATTCCTCACTGATTCCCTCATCAGATTCAGATTTGGTGACAATGGGACCACCTCGAAAGTATACTCTATCAAATCAAAAATATTTTTTCAAAATCGGTCCACAATTGACGAAGTAATCGGTGAACATACTACATAAAAAAATAGAAAGTAAAAAAGTACTTACAATGGAACGTAGAACCTCCTCCATTTTTTGAAGTCGGTTAAAAATGTTCTCTCTTGTAGACTGTCGAAGCTTGCCTCTTCGCCATTCATGCTTAATTATATTTATCAATACTATTTAACCTGCATTCAAAAGTGTATGTACATTTATCACTTACTAGAGGACGCCCGCGACTTCACTCGCGTAGTCTTAGTTTCTCGCTACTCTATTTCCTCCCGACGGGGATTGACTTTCGAAAAGTTAGTTTTTAGTGCGACCCCATAATATCCAAGGAATATTCTCTCCAAATGTCAAGTCCTGGGTTTAGCAGTTTACGCTGTCTGTTGCCTGTCAGTCGGTGAGTTAGTCGGATGTATTCGTAGATAGCAGGCGCAGGCTAGGGGCAGCAGTAGTTACAGCTCAAGGCGTGCTGGTTTTATGATGTTCAGAAAAACTCTCAAGCTACAGTGAACACGCACACGCGTTTGTATTCAGAGGCCGTAGAACGAATCTCCCCCGCTCCTAACCGATAGAAATGAAACAATCGACACGAACACTCGATCGCGTAAAAGTGCGTTCTGTACACCCTGCAACACAACCCTTTACTAACGCTCAGATGCACCCTATAGCACCGCGATAGGAAGGGTTTTTCTAGATTTATGGTAGCCGCTGGGTGAGCAGGTGAGCCCGCATTGTGATTCCATCCGCGCGTCGCTCTGACAGATCTGCGCCGCGCTTCCGCGAGAATTTAACATGATTTCTGTGAGATAAAGACGTAAAACCTTTTATTTCGCAGAACAAATACGAGGTTTCCGTGACTGCAGAGATATCAGGTGTTCCCTTAAGTCTTTATTTTTTCAGTATTCAGCGCATCTGATAATTTCTAGGTGATTTCTAGGTGTGAGAAGGATTCGTAAAATTAAATGCGACTAATACCTTATTGTTTTTTTGTTATAATAGTGAAACATTGTTCAGATACCATCCAATATCATCATGTCATCGTCAAAGTAAGCGCGTCAGCTGAAAAATGGATACGAACGCGGGCCTTTTGGTTGTCTTAACTTATTTGTTCTTAACATTTTGCTGATATTTAATAAGTACTGATTGAGACACGTAGGTAATCCTTTTGACGTTCTGCGTAAAATATTTTAACAAAAAAATATCATCACAACCATTACAAAGACTATTGTCACAGATCAGAGTCTCAATAATAAATAATTTGGCTGTTTTCAATATTAATCTTCGTTGAGAAAGCTGTCTGCGGAGTCATTAGTGAGGCCTGCACCCCGCGCCGCCGCCGCCGCGCCGCCCTCCGCCGCGCTGAGTGGCAGGTGGGTATTGATGGGCCCTTCACTCACGGCCCAAAACAATAAAGACACAGAACAACCATAATTATGCGTACATATAAGTTCTTCTGCCATTGGCATAAAGTATACTATTGCTTTGTTAACGCTCTTCAACCTGTGGTGCTCCTATACGTACGTGTACACGTATAGAGGAGTTCATTAAATACGTGACATAAAATCTTCGAGTGGGCCGAACAATAGCACTTGAACTGGATGCATTGCGTGCGTTAATTTCCAACAAGAGCGACGCAAAGTTAGACTTTAAATGCAATCAAAAGTTTATCTTCACTATAGCATAACACGCATAGCATAAAGTTTTAAATAACAATAACACGTATCAGTTTTTGAACACTAAGCATCAAGCTTTTCGATAAATAGTTGCGCCCTAAAGATTTTTTGAAGAACAGGATTACTGACTTATATTAAACTAGCGACCCGCCCTCGCTTCGCTCCGGATTAAAGTATTATACATATAAACCTTCCTCTTCAATCACTCTATCTATTAAAAAAAACCGCATCAAAATCCGTTGCGTAATTTTAAAGACTTAAGCATACATAGGGATATAGGGAGAGAAAAAGCGACTTTGTTTTATACTATGTAGTGATTGTCAGTTCCAATAGTTTTTACATGTGATGTTTACTTGTGTTCTAATTTTCCTTTTTTTTACTTTAAAGTGGCTTTAGATTTCAACGCGTTGAAACTGAATAAAATAGAAACGTAATTTAAGCTGAAAAAATGTTTAATTGGAATAAATGGAAATGGTTTGCTTCTAAATACTTTCAATAAAAACTAAAATAAGTATTCTGTGTTTATCTTTGTTTGATGCGGGTTGTCTTATTACTTCCTCCGGCAAAAACCGACGACACTATCCAATAACAAAATGTAAATTAAAAACAAATTGTTCCAACCCAAATGAATGTAAATCTAGGAACAAGCGGAAATAAAAGCGCCACTAGTACAAGCCCGACAGGCGCGGACAGTGCGCTCCTCCAAGAACACCAATTGGGGTTCAAACCCGGCGAGAGAGGGGAGGAGGGAGGAAGGGGGGATGGTGCAGTTAAAGCAGTAAAAGTTTGCTTCGGCAAGTCTCTGCTAACTGAAAGATGCACAGGCGTGCAGAACAGTCAGTTTCACCGATTTCATGTGTTCGCACGTTATTTGGATGGAAACCGGTTTTTTTTATTGTGGTTTAGCACAAAGTTTGTTTAATAAAATCACTGTACCAATGTTTAATCTTCTATAATCGTACTAATATTGTAAATTGTTTGTACGTGTATGTTATTTGGTTACCCTTTACGCATTTTTATCCGGAATGAAAAGTAGCCTAAGTGTTAATCCAGGGTGAAACTATCTCCATTCTATATCCAATCAGACGTTACAGCGTAAAGAGGTGACAAACTAATACACAAACTTTAGCATTTTTTAATATAACAAACTTCTTGCTAACTTGCAATGTATGTATACGTATGTTCGGATCAAATCACGGAAGGAAGATTTGGATCACTTCTCGGGGAACGACTGAGCTGAAATTTGGTAAACCTACGTAATTTGGATGACAACACAATAATATGGCTCAACCGAGCTGATCTGATGATGGTGTCGGAAGGTGGCGAAAAGATCTCCTCTCTACTAAACATAGATCCACCGAATATGAAATGAAATGTGTCGTGTTACGTGGTCTTTCGAAAGTTCGGAAGACCAGATAACAGACGGAGGAAATTTGTAGAGGCACCTGACCTTTCGAAGGCTCGAAAAACCAGGTACCTAAAGAGGGTAGAGAGAGATGAAAGAGTTAGGTCAGGGTCAGGGTTATTTATTGAGCACTTGTTTAGATTTACACAGATTTACCGATACAAAAATTACCAACTAATTATATAGGTCCCTAACAACACCAGGGAGATAGCAGCAGAGAGTAGTTTTTTTCTGCGACGTAGATGATGGAAGAGAGCTCCAGTGAACACCACTTGCGCAGTAGTGCGTAGCGATAGCAGCAACGCCCCTCTTCGTAGAAGTGTGGTAGCAGATAGACCCGAGCAGAGACCTTCGATACTTGGATCCGTGTCCGTTTTTCTGTAGATTCATAGTTTAAATTGTTAACTTATTGAGCATTTCTGATCATCTTGCCGGCGCGGTCCACCTGACGGTTATTGGGACTCGTTTGGTCATGGAATTATTCCTGAAATATGTTATTTAACTTAGTATATAAAACGGATCCAAGTATCGAAGGTACAATATTACAAATGAGTGAAATAAAATGAAATTTTTGACAGAAACTTATTAGTAAAATAACTCAATTTAATGAGGCGTTAAATTTTAGGTCGTATAATTATCGCTTGTAATGCAAATTGCCCTCGTTAGAGTTTTGATTAGAAGGCTTCTGAGCAGTCTTGTGTGATAGAGAGTCGCTGCACTGCGCAGATTGTAAGAGGCAATGCCGCGGCTACCGCGGCCGGCGGAGCGCCCCATCGATAACTACATCCTACAGGTTACCAAGTGGTACGGGAGGTCGGTGGGTGCCTGTAACCGCCACCATTATCACCTCTGCCGCCGCAGTGCAACGCATGCACGTTGCATTATTATTCCCTAATGAGAATGGAAGGGTCGTACCAGTATTATTTTAAACCAAGAACACCACCAAAGCGCTGCCTTTTAAAAAACACTCAACTACGTTTAACGGAAAAGGTATTCGTACCTCTAAAACAAACAAACTAAGAGCGCTAATACTATGCGCACTGTGCTGGGTTGGTATTCTTGATACGAGCCGCGATTGTTCGCACTTCCAGACTATTCAACGAACTTATCGATGACAAATGACAGGTGAAAATGTGAAGTATAGGATACTGAATTTTGCACTGTTGTGTTTGTATGCCGTACTTATCAGACCAACTCTTAGTGCCTCGTTTTTGTAGCTAAGTCTAATTAAGCTGATTATATATAGCACGTCAATTAACTAGCCTTTACTGTATTACAAAATACCAAGACTAGCCCATGCACGCTGAACGTTTAGATTTGTCGGCGCGAACGGCGCGCGGATAAATGGCGCGTTTATGGCCGCGCCGACTATTGCGACCATTCGTCTAACTCGCGAGGACTCCTCAATAAATTATTGGTTCAATAAGTGGGAAATATAAAAGTACTGTGTGTTGATATTTGTTAGAAATCGTGACCGCCCACTAATATTGTAATGACAAGAAATGTCTTAAATTGTAAAACTTTCTTCTTCTTTGAATGCTGAATACTTCCGAGAATGTTCTTGTGATTTCTTCAGCACATTTTCACAGTTCTCTACATTTTCCCATTTACACGCTGTGGTATACACAACTTACATGCCTAAGGATAGAAATTATACATTACCCTATTTAAAAGTTTGTGTAGCTATTGTTTGTGTTCCAAAAAATATAATTATAAAATTTTATATTATACTACTTTTACAAAACCCTTACACGGCCTCATTGTCTCGTTAACGTATAAGCTAACAGCTATCCCGCCACTAGAGAGGACTAATAACAGCCTCCCGCTGCTTTGTCCCGGCATATTGCTTCCGCCTCTAAACTCGTCCGGCAAAAAGCACCGAGACGGTTCCTACGGTCGAGGTTCTACGGGATAAAGCTTATTAACAAATACATTGAACAGGTCTCAACCTGATCCCTCTTTTATAAAAGACTGACAGAATTATACGTGTAAAAGTGGCCGTGCGGTTAAAATTCCTTCTCTTCCTTTAGAACTTCTCTCAGAGGCCCTAGTAAGATATCGAACATCGTTAAAACGTACAGGATTGACGTAAGCTGATGACAGATCGCTCGGCAGCTTTTGTTAACTCCTTACATTTCGAGTCGATAGAAAAGAGAGACGCTAGCAGGGCCTGCATCATTGCTACACGTGAGTTCTTTCTTCTTAATGTACCTACTAATAGAAGGCTCAAATCGTTCCGCTGTCAATGTCTTAGTATGTCTTGCTTTTAGTAAATGATTGGATTGTAAATTTCTTTACAATCCAATCATTTCAATAATCATTGGCCAGTTTAGGTATCTAAAACCTTGAACATGACGTTAAACGCTTTTTATCGCCTTATTTCACAAATCATATTAAAATTAAAACATGCGGCAGCATGTTCAAATCTGATACGAGATGTTTTTTATACAGTTTACAACATAACGTAACATAAAAATAGGAGCCGAAATAATTATGCAATGAGATCCTCTGTTCATAATGTTACGACTAGCTGTTACCGTTGTTTGTTTGTGCGACGCCAGCCGGCAGTCCTTCTCAAGTGGCGCGGCAGAGAGCGAGCGGTCCACTTCAAACGGCGGCGGATCCCTAAAAATACGGCCCGGAGCGTCGCGAATTCGGAGTTTTAATGAGTTTCGTTGAAGACAAACGAAATTAGCTGCACACGCACACACACGCTTGATCTGCATGACGTGTCGCGCACGTCCTGTTCACATCCACACACAGCGTAGGTCTATAGACTACTATATTTTACGGTGGTGTAAATTTTGTAACGCAATCAGCGAGTTCGTCGATCTCAACGTCGCCGTCGTTACGGTGTAACTTGATCTCTGGAATGCACAGCGGGTCGTAAATTATCTGCTGCAATTGCACGCACGTTTGTCGCGATGCCGATCGACCTCCATGCACAAGCCTTTAATCTAGGACCTTTGTCTAAGTGACGCTTAACTTCAATTATTGACACAAGATAATTTTTTAACGAATAAATGTTGACGTGGGCCCCACGAGGTTAAATATTTAGTGCAGGGGCACTATTCTACTCGGTAAAGCTATATGCTTTTGAATTCCTGAATCCCAGTTCGGTGTCCGTTCTTTGCCCCTCTAAACAATTAGTAACGTTTTTTTTTAGTTTATTGGCTCACAAACGGAATGTACACTAGAATAATACAGGAACTTACTCGTATAGAGAACATTCTAAAATTACGTTATGTAAAAAAATAATTAAAAAAATATGTATTATAAAAGGCTTGTACTATGGGTACTAGACAACGATAAACATACTTATATTAGGGAAATACATACTTAAATACATAGAAAACATCCAAGACTCGGGAACAAATATTCGCGCTCATCACACAAGTATATGCCCATGCCGAGATTTGAACCCAGGACCGCTGGCTTCGGAGGCAGGGTCACTCCTACCTACTTAGGCCAACGTGTTGTCAATGTAATATAACTTAATTTTTAAGTGCAAAATAATAACATGGAATTTATAATTATGTCGAAAACGACCCGGGCCTACAAATATAATTGAGTTCGCGAAACATTGGGGAATAAAAAGCTATAATTATGAAAAACAACAAATTCCCGGTGTCCATGTGTGCGTGGTCATAAAGCACTGTACGCTCCACATAAAAACTTCACTCGTTCAAATGTTATGAGCCGCTTGCGGGCCGCAGGCAGCGATCTAACTTCCATGTAATTTGCCGGCGCGCAATAACGCCGCATAATGTGATGCTCGTGTAAAGCTTGCTAGCCGAGTAAAGCTAATTGTATGCAACATACTACAATCATTTGTAATTTTGTAACGGAATGTAATTGAACTTTCTGTAAACTTTTTAGTGTGTCTGGCATGTCCGAAAACACACAATGTGTATTTACCAGAATATATATTTTAACAGGTTTGTTTGGGGCGTAAAATATAACATGTCATGTAAGACGCCACAGGCTGGAGGACTATTTATATGCTTAAACCCGTTCAAGCCATTTCCCACCCGCATTTTTTTCCCAGTTCCTTCCAGAGAAAAATAAATGTTCTGTAATAATACATTTTGATACTAGTGCGGACAGTATGTCATTTTACACGAGACCCGAGCTGCAAGCGAGGGACTATATTCGGGACGAGTTAAAATAACAGTCGCGCACGTGTACGCGAAAAAATATCAATGAAACAAAAATAAATCAGTAAATAAAACTATTACAAGGGACAAATTTACTTTTGATTGATATAGACTTTATGAAATGGCAACGGTTGTGACCATTCAGCCAAATAAAAAAATATATCACAGTAATTTAAGTACCTATATATAAAATCAAAAATTATAATTCTCTATTAACCAGCGGTAATGCATAAAGGTGGATTCACATTACGCAATGCTAGGCTGGGCCCGGTTTCGGCATGGTGTAATGTGAATCCACCTTAATACCCAACAATCCGATCATTCGTAATACTAATTCAGATTCTGCCATCTTATTGAGAGCTGTTTTTTTTAAATATTACCTAGATAAATTTTATGTTAGTATGTATTTAATTTTAAAATTATAAATTATATTACCTACGTGTAGTTTCAATGCTAAATGACGTAATCAAAAAGTGGTTGAACATGCAAACTCTTTGGTTGGATGCACGGCTTGGAAGATGAAACAAAATTATATTTAAAAAAATATATATATACATATATATATATATATTTAATTTACTCATTCAAGTAACAATTGACTCACATTTTTGTTAGTAAATACTTATAACTATGATTAGTAGGTACATTTTAAATATTAAAACTTAAAGCTAGCAGCCCGAATAGCGCATGCATGAAAGGCGCATGTAGACCACGGCAGTGTCGTATATATGGACAGTCGAGCCTGTCCGCGATCATTTGCAATATGGGGTTGGGTGGGGCTAGCCCGCACGCGGCGCACCAGGGACGCGCACCTCTTGCGCATAGTAGCGAAGAAGCAGTCTGTGCGAGCCTCTGCAAACATCCCTGATGCGCTACAGAAGCGAGGCAGCCCTTAGCACCCGGAACTATAACGCACTAGTGCGTAATATCCAACTTTTCGCACGATATACAGCTACGAAAAGTACCACTTTTTAAGCAACTGTGACGCACTCATCAAAACCAAAGTAAAGGGTATTTTCCGCCGATCTCGACTTGAAACTTGGCGAGAACCGAGGCAGATCTTACAACACTATTTAAAAAAATGTAAATGCTTCGAATGTTGATTGGAAAATAGTAAATTTATTATCTCTTTATTAAACTGTATGAAATATAATACAAAATACCCAGCAAGGCTTTCCTGCAGATCCTACATTGCAACTAGTTTTGCAAATACTTATAGACTATCTATACCTACTCACCTACTCGTATATTGTTAACTCCTAACACTTTTTCAATGACATTACACAACTTTAAATTTGGTATAAATGAGATTGGTACATTTTACATATTCACAGGACAGACAGATAGAATAATTTCAATTTGTAAGGAAGCTTGCGACAAGCAGTAAAAAAAATAAACAGGTACCTAAAACTTGCAAAAAAGGTCTGTCGTTACGTTATTCACAACCTCTCGCACGTTTCTAAATTTGCACAGAAAAATACATATCATATTATTTAACTAAAGCAAGGTTATCAAATGTGTTTGTAAATACGGGTTTTCCGGATTTTCTACTCTTTAACGTGTTTAAATTACTTTAAGTATCGCAGTCCCCTCTTGATTTTAATGCCATTAAAGTGATTAGAGGCTCGTCAGTCCCGGCTGCAGGCTGCAGGCTGCAGCGCCCACCGTCGCCGCTAGCTGTACAAGGGGCACCAGGCAGCGCTCGAGCGTAAGCGTAATAGCGTTACACTCTCCCGGGAGACTCGCAGCCAACTGCAGTTACATGTCGCGCGCTGCTTTATACGACACTACAAGGTGCGCCGTTTTGTTACATTATTGTTCTTCATCCATTAGTAGTCTATCACTCTATCACGTTTAGAATACTCTTTAATTCATGTCAATTATTTCAAGTCACTAACATTTCATTTATGTTACGTATGATTGTAATATTTGATTCATTTTGACGTTTCTATGATTTCTAATTTAGTACCAATATTTGTAAATTAGGCCCATTTTTAGGGTTCCGTAGCCAAATGGCAAAAAACGGAACCCTTATAGATCCGTCATGTCTGTCTGTCTGTCCGTATGTCACAGTCACTTTTTTCCGAAACTATAAGAACTACACTGTTGAAACTTGGTAAGTAAATAAAATAAAATAAATTAAAATGTATACAATAAAAATGTTGCATACGCAACAGTAAGTAGATGTATTCTGTGAACCGCATTAAGATTTTCACACAAAAATAGAAAAAAAAAACATAAATTTTGGGGGTTCCCCATACTTAGAACTGAAACTCAATTTTTTTTTTCATCAAACCCATACGCGTGGCGTGTCTATGGATAGGTAGAGTGTTTAGGGTCTTCAAAAATGATATGTTACTAACATCATTTTTTTATAAACTGAACAGTTTGCGCGAGAGACACTTCCAAAGTGTTGAAATGTGTCCCCCCCCTGTAACTTCTAAAATAAGAGAATGATAGAACCAAAAAAAATATATGATGTACATTACCATGCAAACTTCCACCGAAAATTGGTTTGAACGAGATCTAGTAAGTAGTTTTTTTAATACGTCATAAAAACATTGATCAAAGCTACAACGAACTTTTATATTATGTTACTTGCTGCTACGAAGGGTTCCTATGAAGGGTTCCCCTTCATGGGCGAGTCCGACTCGCACTTGGCCGCTTTTGTATAATCATCATCATTTTTGCGAAAATACGTCCACTGCTGCATATAGGCTCCCCCACCAGTCCAGCCTGCGCCACTTACGACCATCGCCAGTATTGTATATTGAATAAATGACTTGTATTTTTTTGGGGTTTTTGATTTTGTTTTATTTTAGTTTACATTGTTTATATTGTAATGTGACTAATTACGACTTGGACCTTAATTTGAATTTTATTTTCTGATTTTGAGTATATTTTCATTTGAATTTTAGTTTGATTGTTTTATAATATAATTTTATTCAATTTAATTAAATGAAAACGATGAATGTATGTATTTGGATATGCGTGGTCCGAAATAAAAATTTATTTAATAATGTATTTATTATTTTATTTTACTTTTTTACGAGTTAGAGAACTTTCATGTTACTCAACAATTTTAGATAAAATATGCCACAGATTTTTTAATAAATGCCATACGAGTATTTTATGGTAAAATGAAACGTACGCTTTTTATTAAGTAGACATTATTTGAGAATGACAGCGCATTCGTCGACGACCGCGCGTGCCGCGTGAGGGGCGTCTAATGAGAGGGCATCGCCGTCGATCGTGCGCTCTCATTAAAAGTGATCAACCGATTTAGTTAAAATTCGGCGCGATTAATGGCGCGCTGATGACGGCGATTACGCGCGGAATATCTCTCGCGGACGTTTTTGTTAATGACGTTTGGTTCTGGTATGTGTTCAATTGGTGTGCTTTTTATTCAGTTTTTGTATCGCTGTATACTGAATAACTACTTACACATACTCACTGAGGTATCATTATATTCAGACATATAAGTGTTAAATCCAACAACCTAAAATATTCATAATTTCGAAGGTAAATTCTTGGCACAAGGCGTTATTTTTTAAACTAACTGTGTGGCTAACGGAGGATTCGGGGCAGGCTAAACAGCATACTCATCACCATTGCCGACCGATTCCAGGGTCGTTTCCAGGAGCACTGGAATAATCTACACTGTTCGCATTAAAGTTTGAGAATTGGCATGTTTTTTATTTTATATGATTTATTTTTATGTTTTACTAACACTAGACCTAGGCTAACAATGTAACTAACTAACAACTATGGACATGTTTCTGAAATAAATTATTGATTTGAATTGAATTGATAAATAAAGCAATGTCGTGTATATGCCCGCCCAGTATACTTAAGTAGTATTTTTTTGTAAAACAATAAAAGGCTTCGCTAAATAAGTGCTTCTTCAGTAGATCGCGCGCAGGATCAAACAAGATTTACTTCTCAGTTTTCTTGTCGTGTATTACAATGTACCTCTAATAAAAAGTACTGTTTGGTATAAAATGTTGCTTTTACTCTATCGTTACTAACGCGGTATCTATTCTAGAGCTACGAGCTAGCTTACACTAAAAGTTCTTCTCCGAAAGGCTCAGTCAGACTATTATATCTTATACGAGTAGCAACTGTTACAAGACTTAGTGTTTTCAAGATAACAGTGATTAGACTTATTTCTAGGTAAGCCAGGTAGGTACGGTCACCTTCAACCTCATCATCACTTACCATCAGATGAGTTAACCGCAAACCCATTTCTGGTAAAAAATATATTGATTAGTACCTAAGTCGTTGACGGTTACAAGTAAATATAGTTTGGAATTTGAATCAATACGTAATCAGTTTGCCAGACATTTTATAAAAAAAAAACCCCCAGTTACCAAAATACATCCATAATTTTCCTAGATGCAGAATTATATATGATTTTCCTATTTGTTCAGTTTCGGACTACAGCGGCCACGATTACCTAAATATTGCTAACCTATAGAACCTTGAAACCCGAGCCATTCCTCAATTCGCATACACCCTCACGCTCGACGCACACCTCAGAATTCAATAACTGGATGCCTCCAGCGACCGGCGACGGAGACCCGGCCGGCGGGCCGGCGCGGCGCGGGCCGGGCGGGGCGCGGGCGGCGCGCGCGCGGAATGCAGATGAGGGCAAACAGGGGCGCGCGCGCCGCTCGTTAGCCGACGGGCTGCTTACAAACACTAACCTCTAAATTTAAATAATCCTACCTCTTTCTCACCAATTTGGTTAGTGCTCAAGAGCGAGAAGAACAGCATGAACGGAACTTCTTGCGGTGTGTAGTGGAAAAGTGGCTCGTTGAGCCTCGCTGAGGGGACATACATACAGTTATCCTTTATATTTAGTTGTCCGTTCAGCTCCTTTAAGATTGGGATTTTGTCCTCACTCTTGTTAGCAATAGAACTCTTGCATAGTGACGTCAATGTGACGGTTGATTGTAGCTGTTATAAATTGCATAAGTTGCATTTCTTTGGGCGAGCCTGTCATGACTATGAAATTAATTTCATAAATTTAGAAATATTCTATTTATCAATTGGTAAATACAGCAGTTACTAAAATTTTCTGTAACTTTGTGTTTTACGAAATATTACTTTATTTTTCTGTTCCGTTTACATACTATTATGTACCTACAGGGCTGGGGACTCTACACGATAATGACGATATCGTCTTTGACGTGTTTCCGTATTGTCATTAACTCTTATGTCAATGATAATAATGGCGGACGAGTTTAAAACGGTGCTAAAGTACGTCAAACACGATGATATCTTTTTAACGTACCTAGAGGCCCTGTATGTAATAGAGTACTTACTGAGCGCGTGAGTAACAAACTTATTTGTACCACTACCTTGTTACATTTGAATACTGATGTGTTTTATATTTGAGTAAATAAGTACTAAATGGAACTATAGGTCTGTTAGGCCGTTTCCTGACTTGTTAGTATGCTTGCAGGAAAACGAGCAAGCGGCATAAACGCTGCGCATTGATTGGTAGATGCCACTGGTTGCCTAGCAACCCTTGCAAATTCCATGTTTTACTGCAAGCATACCGACAAGTCAGGAAGCGGCCTTAGTTTTCCATAAGGATATTGCTATTCGTATGTGACCGTTTGTTTCCTAGATTAATAAAACAAATGCGTTGTGCTGAATCATATTAATCAATGGTGCATATGTCGTGTCATGATTTAATGCTTTTGTGAATTCACGACAGGTTCGTTAGCGTGAAGCCGTGAACCTGTCGCTAAAACACAAAGTAGGTTTTTTTTAAAGCAGAGCAGTGAAGTACCTAAAGTTGTTGGTATTTTAAAGTACTATCTCCCGAATATTGCACTTTTAATGATCGAGTGTTACAAGAAAAGTAAACGCAATACCTGCCGGGAGCTCCCGAGGCGCGTCAAAGGCTCGGTTTTTGTGCAACAAAGCGGCGCCTGAATTAGCATGCCGCCGGTATCACGGCGCGGCGCACGCCACTCGTACAGCGCCGTTATATCGTTAGAGGACGCTCGACGTGGCTTATCTCGGAAACTGCGCTTCATATCCAAAACCGTAATAATGTTTGATGCGACAAAACACCTTTTTGCATTTTTTCATAGAAATAGCTTATAATGGTCGTGAAAGTAAATAAGTATCATCGGACCTCACGCACATTGAACTTGTCACTAATTAAACTCTTAACATAGGTAAAAGGACTACATTCAAATGCTATCATTCTGTTTCCCGCCAAGCCGTAACTGTTGTTAGCAGCTATAAGTAACGTTGTGCGCGACAAATTCATTATAATGCTTTTGCACGGTTTAAAATCCGAATTTCATTATTAACATATTAATATCATATTATAACCTTATTATTTTTCTCAGACTTTTATTTAATAACCATTAATTGTATAGCTTGCTTTTAAAATTGTGAATGCCGTGCTAACCTATAACTTAATGTGTACCTACTGTGGAATTGGGCTATCCCATAATTGTATAGTGTTTGGTTATTCGAAAATCATTTCGAGAATAGGGCTTGTAGAAGCATTCCCTGTTATCAGATTATTATACAAAATTAGTATTTAATAGTTATTTTTAATTTATTATTTGTCATTAGGGTCATTCTACTTTTAAGCGCAGTCGATTTTTTGAGATGTGCTCTTCAAATAATATTTTTATAAAAACGTTAACGTGCTCGGTTTTGTAATTTAATATTGAAATAGTTACACAACTTGGCTTACATTTAAAATTATCACTACATTTAAAAAGTCACTATAATTAACTTTAAAGTAGGTAACATAGTGGTCACGTATGTCCCCGCCATTTGTATGGAAAAAGTGTATTTACCGCTGTGTTACCAACTTTTCCTGATAAAATATCAATAAATTTAAAGTGTTTTGTTTTGAACTATTAAATTTAGTTGTTCCAGTTTCAATATAAGTCAAATTTACGTGAAAAAAATGTCTAAAAATGCCTTTAATTTCACCAATGATTATTATGCGCTAAAAAGTAGAATGACCCATTATTTGACCTGTAATGTAGAAACGTCACGATCTCCACTGGCGAGTTGAATCTAATCTGTGATCAACCATAATACTGCATCTAGTAAGAGTCCGAATTGCAATAATACTTATACATTTAATGTATTTCGAACTTTATCTTATTTATTTCTGTTTTATTAACACGACAATGAAAAAGCTAGAAAGATTTTTTTTGGGAATCCTAGTTCTGTGAACATTATGGCATAGGTAATTTAAAATATATGTATGTATTTAGTTGGCTTGCCTAATAAACAAATAAATAAAATATTTGAATAAATAAATATTCAGTTAAAACAAATTCTACGTGGGTAGCGAAGTCGCGCGTGCAGCGAGCGAGCCCTTTATCAAGGATAATAAACGGTATCCGCGCATACTGCAGCCGCGCGCCCGCGTTGGAGACGTCGGAGCGAGTGCACTCCCACACAACCGCGAACTAGATAAATTCTTTAAAAATTACCATTGAGTAGATAAACACCCCCAAATAATGGCACCCCTACTTCCAGAACTGATACCTCTTTAACGGGCCAACCGGATTTTATTACAGCTCGTTCCAGTCGGTTCATTCGTTTTAAATGGTGGTTGGTTTTAATTGGTTTTAGTGGTGGTAGGACCCTGTGCAGGGTCCGTCCGGATCGCTACCACCATCTTATCCATTAACCACCCGCCAAGCAACAGTGTCCGCATTGTTGTGTTCCGGTGTGGGGATAAGATAACCGGTGAAATTACTAGCATAGAGGCATTCCATCTTAGTCCTCAGGGTTGGCAACGCATTTGAGGTCTTAGGATCATAGTCTTGAGAATTCAAATGTCTATGGGTCTCAGATCCCTCTAACCATCAGGTGGCCTGAGTGCTCGGGTGCTTTCTCCTTAACATAAAAAAAAAAATAAAAAAATAAAAATATATATATATATCCCATAAACAGGCATACAGATACACAGTAGACATCCCTTTATTTGGTCGGGGACACAAAATATCTTCAACATTTTCTTATTGAATTTCCTTGAACTTGGTTGATCAAGGGAACACCCTGATCTGCTGAGAGTATTTATTGCTTAATTTAATCTATAACAATAAAAGTAAAGTAAAGTAGTTACCGCGATTAGTTCCAGCGATATGCATCGAGCGCACCTTGACAGATTACGGCCGATAAAGACGCGACGCGACACGGAGCGATTGATCGAATCATCAGCTCGCAAAACAACGGCAGCGGATTACAGCGGATACTTCGGAAACGCGCGCTAGGTGCCGCTACAACAAATATGTTTTGTAATTCATTGCTTGTCCGCACCTGCAATATCTAATATTCTTATTAACACATGCATACATACATTAAATAACTCCTTTTTCCCAGACACATACCACATACCACCACCACCATCACGTCTCTCCACCTGCTACGATCTTGACAACTCTCTTTCGCTTCTTCCACACTCATGTATGACGCAATGTATACATAGCGTCATGCGCATACACGTCGGTTCCTTTGTTTAATTTTATAAAATACATTACTGATTCAAGAGATACAGCAATTCTAATAAACGTCGAAACAATCACGTTTCTTGTATGGGGGGGGGGGGGCTAATATAGCGGCAATAAAATTCACACTCTGTAAAAAATTCAAATTTCTAACCTATTTAATAGCCGACTGACATACAGACGGACGGAGAGACTGAAAGCGGAGAGTTAGAAAAAGGGAACGGAACGTAAAAGAATAAATAATTTTCTCATTCGGTGACCATGAAAATGTATTAGTCAAAAATCACCCGTCAACCTGTCGAGATAAGATCTCGAAGTTTGATAACGTCGGATATACATTTATTTATGGAGGTTATCTTTTGTACTCAATATTGTGTCCAATTTAAAACTTATCATTGAATTGACAGTTCACGAGTCATTACGGTGGTGAATGTTAACGTAAAATGTAACTATTTTTAATGACGACGATATTAAGAGGCCGTATACGAAATTTTACCCAATTTCGCTGATTTACGTGATTTTACAGTTGAAATACTTTACTTCCACAAATTTTAATGCACAACAATGCCTTAATTAGTTTTATTATTTTCCTGTTAGTAGTACAGTAAGTTCACCGTTGTAATTTATTCTTGTAATCATTTGTACTTACTGTTTGCACTTAGGTGCTGTGTGTGTCACTGAATAAATGCTTTTTCTTTCTTTCTTTCAACACGAAAGATAATTTCAATTCTCAACGAATGTATGAGCTACTTTTTTGTTTTCGTTATTTAATATTGATTAATCAACCTGTAAGCGACGACTGTTTTGTGAATTTTGCTGTAAGAGGTTTAGAATATCGTATATTCACGAACCGTTTTGATGTCGAAAAGGTATGAAAAAATTACAATTTATTGCCATAAAAGTCGTCTAAAAGATGTATTAATAACTTTTTACCAGCTGTACCTACATATTTTTTGTATAATTTTATTTATTAACTTGGTTAAATTTTATAGAAAATGGGCTGTAATTGTTTTTGACTTCGGCTACTTAAAACTCGTTCATAAAATGAAAACAACAGTTATTACTGTTGTTTTCATTTTATGAACTTCAGTTCAAAATCAATCTGATACCTCAAAATCACCCAATAAATTCAAAAAAATATCATTATAATTATGATGTTTTAAAACAATTTAAATCTCGTATTATAATACTAACAATCTCTATGGATCTCGTTGTTTATGAATGAAATTTATTTTATTTTATTTTTCCTTGTAATAATCGACCAAAATTAAAAAGTAGCTCATTATTTCGTAACTTATTTATTCGATCATAACTAAAATGATATTTCATGATGTGTATTAAAACTTATAGAAAAGCAGTATTTTAAATGTAAAATCACGAAAAGAAGCAAAACCGGAAAGATTTCCGGTATATGGCCTCTTAATGAGTCAAATAGGTATGTATGTATGTAAACACTTTATTGTACAAAATAAAACAGAAAAAAAAAAAAATACAATGAAGATACCAGAAAATAATGTACAAAGGCGAACTCATCCCTTTAAGGGATCTCTTCCAGCTAACCCTTGAGGGATTGAGAAAAGTATAGGTTGTTTAAATTCAAGCGCCGTCCCTCCGGTCAACTGATAAACAAACAAACACTTGTATAAACGAGTCCTTTATAGGTCGTCGTGGGTGTCGCGGAAGCGGCCGCAGCGCTTTTATGGCACTCTTGGTCGCGGCAGTCAACGCGGCCACCGCCGCCGCCTGCCCCGGCGCCGGAAACACGCCCACATTCCAAAGTAGTTAAAATTTGGGCTGTCTATTGAACGCTACTGTCAGGCCGATCGCTTTGCACGGTCAGGTTGTCCGGTCGGATCACCCGCAAGTCTTACTCAACAATGTGTTGACATCCAGGGAATCAGGGAAGTTTGAAGAAGATCAGAAACGAGAAGGACAAGAGCTACGCTACGTACCTATAATTTAAAATGACTATCGCCTTCGATCGACTTTTTGCGACGTGCATCTAAACAGTCGTTAGCCTCAGAACTTAGTGCTATCAGACCTGACGTAACCGGAACCAGATCCTCGCGCGAGATCCGTGCGCGTCTCGCCTCAGGCGCTGCTGTTCACTCTAATCTTGGCCTTAGCCCTGCGACCTCTGCGCAGTTTGGGTATTTGACTTCATAATTCACTAAGTTTACAGGTGTGTTACTTTTTAACCAAGAAGCATATTGTATAATTGGTACGTGGTACAAAATTCAAAGTCGCGATTCCACAACAAAAACCACAATTTAAATCCACGACACGATTCTTCATCAGATTTTATATAATACATGATTAACCTGAGCGTTTAAGTGTGTTTTAGTGTAGCGGTAAATAAGGCAACAATGATTGTGTATGTGGATGTTATGTAGTTGGATGTCAATTGTTTTTGTCATCTAATCTGTTAGCTCAGATGTACGTAGCTTTACTATTATTTAGGTTAATAATTGATGGTTTACTAATTAATACTGATTCTATTTCCATGCAGTACCGGTTAAGCATAACGGTAAGCCATGGAAGCTGTCACGTCCCGCGTCCATCCATCACGCGGTCTTCATTTACATGCGCTATCTAATCGTTATCTACCGTAGTTTCGGCTACCGGAACTGCACCGAATGTTTGGTGTTCCGTGTTAAGTTCCGTGCGTGCGACGTGAATGATCCAGTGCTGCAACAGCTGTTTGCGGATCGTACTGATGAAGCGGTACCATTACGAGTACGTCTACTGAATCAGTTAATAATACAGTAATACGGTAACTGAAGAGTAATCAGTAGATTATACGATTCGACATGGGACAGAGGTTTTGACCTAATATAAACTACATATTTTCATTATAAACCCGGTGTAGTTGCCGGGTTAGAATGGTGCCACTCCATGTCTTGCCATGGATGTCGTAAGAGGCGACTAAGGGAATAAAAGCTTGTAGTACTGGTAGGCGATGGGCTTGCAACCTGTGACTAAAACACTGGTAAACTTCTTGGCCTGATGGTGCAAAATGAGGTAACAGAATTATTAACAAATCATTCTAGAGTTGTTGGTATTTCTGTAGCTCTGCCTACTTCACCCTGGGAATGACTGCGTGATGTTATGTATGTATGTATGTTCATAATTGAAAACAAAAACAACGTCGCGGCTACACAAAAACTTTGGTGGCTCCTGATAAGATGCAGATTGCACCCCCCGCGCTAAAACTGCACCCGAGCGCATCACCGCTAAGTGCACACATTAGGGCCATTTGCATAACTAACTGCCTCACCACTAATCAGATGCATGGGTATTTTTGATAGCGGTGGAAGCAAGGCATCGTGAGGCGCTCGTTTTGATATTAGCTAAGTGATATGCTAATACTGGGTGTATTAGATCCTTCGTTTTTGACAACAGATCGGTGTAGTTTAGTCTTCTATCTACGTTTTTGTATATCAGAACAATATAAAGGGATTACCAAATTAACATAAACATATTGTGCTACAACGGTCAGATCTCCATTGAACAAAAAATGGTTGCACCAAAAGTCACAGGATTATTTTTAGCTCGAATGTTTGATTCATAATCATACCAAGTCCAAAGGTTTATTTTGCGATGATTACGAATTTAAATACATTATTTTGGACTACAACTTCATCGTTGAGATAATACATGATCCTACGAAAACTATTCGTCTCAATTTTAACATAGTTTTAACTACTCAGTTTGAATAATTATCACTTTAACGCAGGGAGTGAAGCGATTTTCATAGCTTGATGAATTTATCGGATATTAGTATTAATACTAGTTACAATGATCCGATAAATTCATTAAGCTATGAAAATCGCTTCACTCCCTGCGTTAAAGTGATATTCAAACTGAGTAGTCAAAAGTATGTTAAAATTAAGACGAGTACTTTTCGTAGGATCATATATTATTGCAACGATGAAATTGTAGTCCAAATGTATTTAAATTCGTAATTCAGCAATGTTGCATCGTAAGGCTTTCCTCAGTTTGATCTTGCATCTGTGACCATTGAAACGGAACCTTATCTTATTAAGAGAACAACTGTTGAAACAGGAAGGAGATGAGTATTTTGTTTATGGTAACCAAGTAAATCACCCCTTATAGCGCGCGACATCTCACTTCTCCTCGCTGATACAACAGGCAGACACCTGCCGCCATCTGCGTTTCCCTCATTTGGCGCTTATCTGACATAGAACACTATCTGTTTATGATAACATTGTACATTTAATAATTGGATGGACGGTCGAACTCATAAGTAGCTCAACATTTTAGTACCATGTCGCAGCTATTGATATATTAAATTCGAACCACTCTCAGTCTAATACTTACTTGTGGTTATGATAGAAATTCCCTATAGGATTTAAACCATCAGGCTGCACCTGCCGCCGGGGAGAAGCTAGGTAGGGGAACCCCAGCGGTTATCTTATCTATCAATGCTGCATAGGATGGAGGGTGTATAACCGTATGGCAGAGACCGTACGTTAACAGTATTGCCGTGTTCCGTTTACCACGTCGTCAATATAATTTTTGTATTTTTTTATCCATGGAACAGTATTTAAAAATAAATAGTTGTAAGATCAATCCTCGTTCATATATGTAGTTCACAACTTCGTCACTAGATGGCGCTGACACCCTAGTAAATGCTACATCGCGCTATTAAGATTTTTCCTAGTATACATAATGACATTCCCTGTACAAAATTTGATTCGGTGAACTAAAGTTTTTATCTATCTATCTATCTATCTAACTATTAAATCACTTGTGGTTGAAGCCTTTGTTTTATTCAGAGGGACACTATTTGATTATGATAACCTAATACAGTTAGTTTCACATAATAAAGTATCTAAGTACCTACCTACCATTAATTAAAAAGCCGTTCAAGAGCATGTCGGACCATGCTCAGCGTAAGGTTCCAAAGCTGTTACACCAACCCTTTTTTTTGTATGTAATCAATCAAGTTTACTTAGTCGTGATAGTTTTCGTTGAAATTCGATCTAGATAGATAGACTACATAAATTAAATTGAAAAAAAAAATAAACCAAAAAAAATATATATAAAAGCATAAAACAAAGACTTAAAATAGAAGTGATGTCGGGGTAATAGTAAAACAGGTAAGTAGGTATATTATACTCGTATGTGCTTCCATTTTAAGGATACTTTTCAGATTTTCATAAAGTACTTGTAGTTTTGGTTGAGGGGGAGGGAACGACATAACCATCTTTACGCAATTTTTTTACGAGCTATCCAATGACACTTCATTCGGTGCTGAATGAAAAAAAATACCTTTGCTTTACTTGTAAGGAAAAAAACAGAAAAAAGTAATTTTCTTAATTTTGTTTTACAATATTGTTGTCGTCATTTTAATGTAAAGTCAACGAATTTGTTTTCCCGGCCACCATGGACTAATGTATGTCAACATGACATTGTAAACCAAATCATAGAAAGTCTCCTACGTTTTGGTTGACAACATTACTTTAATAAAGTCCATAGTGGCCTAGGAATCAAATTGGTTGTCTATATGAAATGAAATGAAATGAAATGAAAAAATATTTATTGCTGCTGGACACATAAATTACAGTTTATATATATATATATTTTTTACTGCAGCAAAAGGAGCAAACTCAGCTGGTGCCGGCCGTAGTCTCGCAGGACTGCTGCGCAGCGCTGATTTTCAGTTTGCTCCCTTTTGTACCAAGTATCTACCGAATAATAGCTAATCAAATCAAATAACAGTGACAAAAAATATTCTTTATATATTACATTACAATAGCCAGAGGAATGCAAATATACACGTAACCTATCATATATATGTATATACCAACCACCCATTTATGTTTTAGATTGACGGCCAAAGTTGTTGAGTAATGATTAATCGTTTCAATTTTTGTTTAAAGGTATATGATGACATCTTTTTTCTTAACGGTGGTGGTATGGTGTTCCATATTTTAGCCGTCTTATATGTAAACCCTCCCTTGAGACCAGCCGATTTATGTTTAGGAATCCATAGAGTATTTCTCCGGGTAGATCTTATTGAACTGTCATCTCCATGCATCCACTTCAGTTTGTTAAACAGATACTCTGGTTTTTTCCCGTAGATGGTTTTTTGCACAAAGCATGCAAAATGCAAATCACGCCGTTGCTTCATTTTCAGAATACCTTCTCTGTTGAGATACGGCGTCACATGAGCACGTCTAGGTATCCTAAAGCAATATCTAGCACAGGCGTTTTGTACTCTTTGGATTGCTTTCTCTGTCTTTGCGTAAATTCTTGGGCCATATACTACATCGCAGTAATTAAACAGAGACAGTACCAGCGACTCAGTAACAACAATTCTCACATCTTCTGTTAAATGGTCCCTTATAGCGTACAGTGCTTTAAGCCTGTAGAATGCATTTCGAATAGTCATATTCAGGTGTTCGACGTACCTCAGTTCGCTGTCAACTATCAAACCTAAATTCCTTGCGGTATGCACTCTACAGACTTCCTCATCATTAATAAGGATCGCTGGGTTGTGTTTAATTGCGTTCGCAGTCTGTTGCCTTGTACCGAGTATCATGTATTTCGACTTGTTTGGGTTTAAAACTAATGTGTTATTTTTTGCCCATGCAAATATAATGTCAAGGTCTTGATTGACTCTTTGCATAGCAATTTTCGTTTCTTGCGCATTAAACGAGTAGTACAACTGCGTGTCATCAGCGTACAGGTGAATCTTGCAGTAGTTCAGTTTTTTCGGAAGGTCTGCCGTGTAGATAATGAAGAGCAATGGAGATAAAATTGAACCTTGCGGTACTCCCCTTGGGATAGATTTAACCTTTGAATGACTTATTTTCCCTGCTTTATATATATTACCTTGCCAAAGCAGTATGCAGCTTGTATTGCAGCTGTATATTACCAAGAGTACTCAGTAAATCCGCGGACAGACGGACATGGTGAAATTATAAGGGTTCGTTGTTGACTAAGAAACCCTAAAAATGGTGAATATTTTATAATTCAAAGATTTTTAGCTCGGCTTAAAATACTATTTAAGGAAGTTTTTATGAGAAAAAGTTTTTCTCCGCATTTTAAATCTTAATGGTCATTGATTAACAAGTTTCAGCTTTCCCGAGCGGTGGAAAATGTCCAGTTTTTGCATCTCAAAGCGTAGATTGAGTTACAAAAGTAAAAGGCAAGGAGGTCGGTGAAAAATGTCGTGATCATTAATTATGTTTAATTACTACGCCCAGCCCCGCGCGCCTTCCCCCGCCCCCGCGCGATTTAAAAAGGTTCTTTATAAAGAAGTGTGATTATTGACTTAATTATTCACTGAAATGAAGTCTGAAAGTCGAGATCGCAACGAAAAGAACTGGACTTTTGCTTTATTGCTGAGTGACAGGCTTAATGGCGGAACTGGATACGCTACTTATTTCGGGGAATTACCGTTCCAAGGGAACGTTTTACAAGAAAACCTACTCCGGTTTTTTTTTATCAAATCAAATCAGAATCAAAATTAATTATTTCAGGTTTTCTCATAGAATAGTTACTAAAATTGCTTAATTAGCTAAGTTAGTAGATGAAATACCTTAATTCATTTAGCAATTTTGAATGATACACAGCACCTTCAAATATGAGAAATTTTATTGTATTTTTTTCTACACACACACACACACACACACATACACTCCCGCACCCCGGAAGATCAACAAACATACTCAACTTTGTTCATAATTACTGGCATTGGTGTTGCAGAAGTATTTTTAGAATAAGGTGGCTTATCCTTAATTTAAATAATTGCTTTTGTTTGCCATGCTTCTACTTTGCTCTTAATGATGATGAATTCTAAAATAATACCTTTGTATCAGTCCAAGTCATTGCTTCTTAACTCACTTTGTTGATATTCTATTCCAGAATCATTCCAGTTGTGTATTCTTACGTGAGCCTCCCAGGGCCGAGATTTGTTAATATTGCTATATAATAAAAATCAAGCATGCTATCTATGTATCATAGAGGGGAAAAGCTTGTTCGCTTCGAAACAGTAAATCTTGAATCTCTTTACGATCTTTTCCTGGAAAGGTTGGCTTGGCAGCCCTAGCCATCTATCACGAGATCCAGCGCACCCTGATGGCAGTGCTCTCGCTCGCTTGTACCTCACCGCTATTCTCCGATGACTTTTTAAGATTCCTCTTCAGTTCATCAATCAAATTAATAATAAAATTAACAGGTTAATAATCTGTAATGTTACTTGATTGTTTATAACGGCGTTTATATCATTTTCATCAAGAATAGTCATAGAATTTACCTATTATAACCTCCCATCTTATTCAACTAAGGGTATAACCAGTGAATAAAACAAAATAATTCATAGTCATGTTTTATTGAGAAATTTCAAGTTTTTAACATTAGTTTTATATAAATTCAGTTGCTAGCGCACTCTACACAACCTGCACTATCCAGTCTCCCCGCGGCCGCGCCCGGCGCCTCCACACGTCACAGCTACATCAACGGACATTAGTTCATTACCGACGCCGAGACCAGCAAGACAAATGTATTTTAAGTCATTGCTGGATCTCGTCTTGGCCTCCTGTTTTTTGTTTTTTAGGCTAACTTTAGCTTCGAGCTACTTCATCAAATTTCGATTTCAACAGCTTTTCTTGCAGTTGGGGGTGGTACATCAATTTAAATCTTAATTTTATAGCGAACATCTTAGGAAAGGTAATGGATTAAGTCTGTTCAACGAGACTGCAGTAGTTTGATAGTTTTCAATATTTGTCTTTCACTCATCAGTCAAGTCATGTTAATCAAAAATATAGTGGCAGGAAAAGGTAAAATAACGATTAAAAAATGAAATATTATTCTCAAGTCTCCGTATGTATGTAGTAATGTGTCATCTGTAAACGCGTATTAGGGCCATATTTTGTCTAATTCTTTTAATTATCAATGTCTTTGAAAACGATCGTTGATTTCATCGTGTCGGCACCGCGTCGTGGTCGTGCCGTGTGTCGTGTCGGCACCAAGTAAGTCGTGGTCGCTTTGGCACCGCGTCGTGGTCGTGTCATGCGTCGCGTCGGCACCGCGTCATGGTCGCTTCGGCACCGCGTCGTGGTCGTGTCGTTCGTCGCGTCGGCACCTCGTCGTGGTCGTGTCGTGCGTCGCTTCGGCACCGCGTCGTGGTCGTGTCGGGCGTCGTGTCGGCCGCGGGCGCACCTCACTAACCAGCTCTACGCTATCATATAATTAACTATTAACATATTACACATACGATCACCTGTGGTTGCATCTTATTGCTATAGTGAGTTATCGTACAGTCGTAAATCTCTGTATCAAAATATTACAATACCCCCTCCCCCCGCACTGTACACCCCCGATTCCTCCTTCCGTCTATATACAAGTAGTATAAATGACTAGAAATAAGATATACTTTGGCTGAATCTTACCCTAATATAATAGGTATTCGAATAAAAATTAACATTAATTAATTTATTTGACCTGTCTCGTAATTCGTTTGGTGGCACCGCCTGGTGCTTCTTTGTTTTCCGTTATATTACTTTGTTACTAAGTATTAATTTTCAATTACATCAATTTCCAATAATAATCATTTATTTTACTAATATATTTTTAATATGACAAATTGTATAGTCAAAGAAATAGTTCAAATGAAGTAAATTAACTTTGAAAGTAGGGATAGACCGCAGCCACAGAAGCACTTGCTTCCCCTGCGGCCCGCGGACGACTCGTCGGGACGAGCGGACAGATCGTGGACGGATCGCACTCAACAAACACAGACCAAACATGAGCTTTACAAATTTATAAGTACAGAAATACACAGTATTCAATTCTTTCAGTAGCAACACGTGTTCAATATAATTTAACAAACAAATACATGTCACTCGGCTGGCTCCCGAGCCCAGTGTAGTGGCGTCGGTAGGAAATGTTTAACGCGTTCACGGCAGGTTGGAGTAGAGGCGGGGCGCGGGACGCGCGGGGAGCGCGGGGTGCGCGGGCGGCGCGGGGTGCGCGGGCGACTGCGTGGCCACCAGCCGGGCGCCGAGCGGCTGGTACTCTTTGCCCGAGCGCGGTCGCAGCACGCTGGCGCACTGCCGGCCCGCCCTGAGACAAAATACCCGGAAATTGATCTTGCTTTTAGATCCTCATATGGGACTGGAATTGAAAGCCGTAAAACCTAGAGCCATTTAAAGTGCGCCCAATCTAGGCTTATGATGAAGGTAGATCGGTAATTAGTTTTGGAAAGTGCGAGTTTGCATTAAAAAAGACCAAAATTGCACTGTAATACACTTAAGAAGCTAAAAAGAATCATAACAAACACTGATGGTTTATTCTGTTACACCCCAATATAACTAAGGATACATTTTTAATGAGTAAGTACAAAAGGTAGGGATGACAATTATTAGTACTTGTTCTATTAAATTACTCACCTCATTGTGATGGGCGTGTCTGTGGAGGAGTGCGAGGAGCAGATGGAAAGCGTCTCGATGTAGTCCGACATGTCCGACGCACCGCTCGATGAGCTGTGTGTGTCCAGCACGCCTGCCGACAGAGACCGCGTTACATACCCGAAAAAAGTTTGTTACTTTATTCAAAACATAAAACTATTTGATGTTGTTTACCTCTTAATGCCTTCAGTGATAGAAGGGGCACCTCGGCTTCGGCCGACGAAGACTTGTGCGTAGCGTCGGTGGAGCCTAGTCGCGGAGCGTCGCTAGAGCGGGCGCGGCGCGGAGGCGTGGAGCCGGCGGGCAGCGCCGCGCGGCGCGCCGTGCGGTAGTGCCGCCGCGCCGCCGCCGTCGTCAACGGCAACTCGAACTCGCCGCCGCCCGCGCCTGGCGCGCCGCGCCGCAGCGAGCAGCTCGACACGCCCGAGTCATTACTGCTGGAAGAGTCTCGGTTGCCGGCCGCCTTGCCCGGAGCCAGCGCGCGCGCCTTCGACGCCTCCGAGCTGTCCGCGTCTGATAACTTGTTGCAGCCGCACGGCGAGGCGGCCCGCGACCCCGGCGTCGCGTCACGCAACGTCTCTACTGACGACGAAGAACCGCGGCTACCGGCGCTTCCATCAAACTCCTTGACGTCGTCGAGGAAACGCGATGAGTCCGCCGAACTCGATCGTTTGCGGTATTCGATGCGTGCGGTGCGCTCCAGCCCGGTGCCGCAGTCTCCCGCGTTGTTTGAGTTGCTGGTCACGCCCGCATCTCGCAGAGCTGCACGCGCTGCCGGACACAACGCAGGATTGCTCGCAGATTTCTCGTCTCCAAGGCTGCGAGCGGCACGTGCCGGGAGGCGCAGCGTATGGAAAGCGAAACCGCCGATGGGGGACATGGGCGTGTACCCGGCGGGCGGTGCCTTAGTCAAATCTAGCTTGTTTATTTGTATTTTGTTAGGCTCCATCATGAGGTACTCGTCAGTGGTGGAGGGCGGGCCGCAGACGCGGCAGGCGCAGCGTCCGGCGCGCAGCCGGTAGGCGCCTGGGCGCAGGCTGGCTCCGAGCGCGTCCAGCTCGGCCTGCGTGACGCCGGCGCGCCGCATCAGCGCGCGTGCGTTTTCGTAATGCTCCAGTGACAACGCGAAGCTTAGGTTTTCGTAGTTGGCGAGTGGCCCATCGTCCACTTCCACACTGCTTGCTCCCAGCCGCGCCAACTCCTCACTGCCTTCTCCACCACAAAGCGACGCTTTTCGTTTCGTTTTTCTCGAAAGATCTATCGTCGCGTAAAGTGCCGCTCGATCATTACTATTAGGTGTCAAATTTTCTTTGTTGGGCACGGAACTCTCGCCGGGTGTAGTCGCCTTGCGGCAGTAAGGCAGCCTTATCCAGTTGTGCGCCCAGTCGGTGACGCGGCGGCAAGGGCAGTTTGCCGGCTCGAGACTCTCTTCCGTTTCCACTACCGTCGCCTCCCGTCGTCGCTTCCCAAATTTTAATAGACATCCACATGGTTTCTTTAAAATAATAGCGTTTGATGTGGAGCTCTTAGTTACTTTAAATAATTCATCATTTAGGCATTCCTTGAGTCTTTTTGGGGTGTCATAATATTCTCCTTCAATCTGTTAAAAAAATATCAAATAGAATTAAATAAATAATATGAACAATTCAAATGACAAAATTTAATTTAAAAGGGACTGGCTTACCTCTGTAGAAGGAACTTTAGGCACGTCGTAATTTTCGTAAGGACCAATTTTAGAATTGCTGTCGTCTGGTTTGGAACAGGGACAAGCGTGCGGCGGTGGTGCGGGCGCGCGACCGGCGCCGAGCTCGAGGCGAGGGGGCTTGGGGGGCCGCGGGGGGGCGCAGAGGCAGGGGGCCGGGGCGGGGGACGCCTCGGGCAGCGCGTCCATGGTCCAGGCGGGGCTGAAGGGTGCGCTGCCCGGCGTGAGCACCGCCGTGGACGAGCGCGACATGGCGCCCAGCTTCGACATGCAGCTCATGCAGCGCTCGAGAGCCACGCCGCCCCCCCACTCGCCATGCACGGACGCCGTGTCGGCCTCGCCCGCGTGAGCGCGCTCCGCCGAGCCCCAGCAGGGCGACGACGCGCCGCCCGCTCCCCCTTCGCCTCCCGCGCTCGCGGGGCCCTCCAACCGGAGGTCGACTGGCAGAGAGCGCTCAACCGCGTTGAGTTCCGACAATCTAGTATCCGGTCGGAAAGCTTTGTTCGATTTTGGACTTTCCGATCCTGCACAAAAACATAATGTGTATATACATCCGGAGCACGTATTCCTGAACCGTAAAGGAGCAGAAGACTGATAGTTCAAATCCGTTACCAGGTACAAAGTATCAAAACGATAGCTAGTATGGTACTTTGTATGAAATAGTAGAATTATAATAGAATTCCTTATGCTTTATGGGTCATTGACAATCGAAAAATTAAATGGTTGCTTCAATGCGCCTAGTAGGCTTTTAGTCTATTCATGAGAATCGTATTGTATGCTTCGTGCATTGTAATTTATCTAAACTAAAGTTATAATCCCTGTGTTATATTAAATGAAGGGGTGTACCTTCGTTGGCGCGCGCGTGCAGCGGGCGGCGGCGCGGCGACAGGCGGCCCTGCGCGGCCAGCTCGAAGTCGCGCGCCAGCTGCCGCGCCTGATCCGACACCAGCACGAACAGGCCCTCCCCAGCGCCGCAGTGCGACCCGCCCTCGAAGCAGAACTTGCCTTCCACCACACCGTACCGCCTGTCGTAAATTTGGGGTTTAATTGGCTAGTAAAATGTATACATTACACAGGACAGAGTGGGAAAAGTTTCACACACCTCCAAAATTCAACTCAATTACGGCGCCTGATTTTTGGTAATACTTTTCGTCTTTTATCAAAATATGAGTAATGGCACCAAACAATTTGCAACGAATGTCTCAAATAAATTAAAGGCAGTGAGACAGGCCCCTCCTCTGTATGCTCTAATTGTCGGGCGCGCTTTAACAAAGTTTGATATTTGTTTGCCAGCAAACTTTGAAGCTGGCAGGTAGAACAAGGAAATATAATACAACTACAGCAGTCAACCAGGACATGCCTCGCTCATAATTTACGTTGTAAGCCTCTTGGCATAGACGGGAAAGGAACACAGTCAGGCAACTGGCATGGTTTTACAAAGAGGCGTACCTGAGATGCTGCATCTCCCAGACCCCGAGCAGCCGCGGTGGCACGCCGGCCGTGAGCGCGCAGCGGCGCTCCAGCAGATGCAGCCGCGCCGGGCCCGCCGCCAGCCGCCGGCCCCCCGCGCCCCCCGCACCACCCGCGCCCAGCAGCACTAAGTACTGCCGCGCCTCGCCCAGGTGCGCGTTTACCTTCACCTGGACACACCCAATGCATTAGCCTCTGACTACCATCGCCATTATCACTAACCCTTTTGCAGCACTGTTTGTCTACCAGTAGGGATGATACACCCGGTGATATAACTCCGTCTTATTTTTCTGAGAGGATTATTAATGACATTAGCTTCACGCATTTCCGGTTGTTGATTTCAACATTGTTAATAAACAGCATATTATTTAAAAGACAAAGCTCTAGCATAGATAGAAGAAATGGAATTTGACATTCTAACGCCTGACAGCATATTCTCAAGGTCTAAAGCAGTTAGTCACCTGCCACTGTATGAGCCGTTCGCGCGTCTCGAAGGCGAGGATGGCGACGAGGTCGCGGCAGACGAGCGCAAGCGTGTTGGAGTGCTTGTCGAGCGTGAAGCCCGTCTCGGCGCCGAGGAACTCCTGCAGCGACAACGCTGCCTTCACGCCGCCGCCGCCGCCCGCGGCGTTGTAGCGCGACCGCGCGTCGCGGTACAGCTGGAGGTGCACGCAATCTGCGCAAGTGCAAAACATTTATATAAGCCATGCACGTTGCTACGCTCGCACTCGTCCATGGCCCCTCTAATTATTAGTTTTGACGAATGATTTAACTAATTTGCTACTACCAAACCAACGGTCTGGGGAACCGTCATAACGTGAGTGGCCTATTTAAGCTGTGCACAGACAGCAGCAGGTCCGTACTGTGTGCTGATGTTTATCACCGCCGTGTCCTCGCACATGCGCATACAGCACCTGCACTGACGACGCATTCCTCGCGATGTCTGAATGCATCTTTAGCCGTACGATAATGATTGCAAAATTGTAACGAATTTCTAAACATAGCAAAGACGTGTTGGTTCACTGGGTTAGTCTTAGACAAGGTTTAAACCAGATATGTAGACCTCGTTATCTCAGGGCAGTGACGGCAAAATAGGGAAACATGGCACAGTTTGATATTTATTGTAAGTACTTTACTTACATAATTCTAAAAAGACAAACATAAATTACATCAATGTTACTTTTTAATTTTTAAACTTTCATTTCAAATATTTCACTTAAACGTTTACAAATAAAGTTATAGGTAGTTCTATTAATAATATCTTGACAACGTTTTCTCGTTATTTATTTTTTATCTTTATTGGTATGGGTCTCATTGGTCAAGGGTGACCCGATAACTTTAAACTTATTTATTTGCTGTCGAAAGTAACAAGTACGTCAATACTCAGTATGTGAATTCACGGTCAGCATAATTTTGTTTTGATATAATGGAAAAATTAAGAATGAGCTGTTTTGTAAATGGTGCAATTTACAATTAATTCCAAAAAAATATGCCACACAAAACCATCTTTAAAAAATTCGAATATAAATATGATAATGTTCCAATTGGCTACATACTTCCTATTTCGAGAGTTGTGACATTTCACTGCCCTGAGATAACGAGGTCTACAGATATGTAATGAAGCAGTTTTTTTCAACTTATTCGAACAAGGTCATTAAGAATTCAGTGGGTTCAGTGAGGCGCCCCGCACGAGGTCACCTGGAGCTCACTCGCACTGTCGTGTCGTCCTGTTGACAGCCACGTCGTTTGTCTCGGCACTTCATCCCGCGCCCCTCACAAAAACGAATACGCCGTCGACAAATTATGTTTTGTAACATTTTTTGCTGCAGCCCTCGCGCCGTAAAGCACAAAGTGAATGTACTGTAAGAATTTTTATTACACTTTAGGGTGCAGCGAACAATGAAGGGGTGTCCCAATACGGAATGGTTCGGATTCCGAAAAAATCGTTTTAAATCCGATGGCCCAGGATTCCTCAGAGGCACGCTTTATCGAGGAGAAAATAACGCGCCTCGTCGAGCGCAAACTATCACACGCACACGCGACTCGACGCGGCAAGACGCGCCGCGCCGCGTCGCGACCCCTCGCGGTGGCTTCAGCTAATGGATAGCACCCATTCTGCCGATACACTCGAACTCCATAAAGAGCGGAGCCATAACTCACTTCATGCCGAATTATTCAGCGCTATTTAATATTCTTCCGTCCCTTTGAAACAAATTGGTCCATTTTGCATGAAGCGATTGAATTTGTCATGCAACATGTTTTAATTTAGCAATCAGTTGAATACCAAATAAAAAATGATAAATTGAATGGGCCAATTTGATCTGTGTTCAAAGTGAAATTATGTTGTTTTATTTCAGTACACATAATATACACATACTACACAGTATACATATATAGTATTAAATTGAATAAATGAGAATATCGAGTTTTTTTTGTAGAGTGCGCTTACGTTAGATACAAATTAACTTGAATTAAAAGACACGAGGTTGTCTTGGTCGTCATCTAAACCAGGCGCGCCCCGCGCCCGCGCTCGACGTTCCTACATTGTTAGCACAACGTTTACGGCCTACTTAAAATACTTCCGCCTCTAAGTCGCTCCCGACTCTTGTCGAAACAACACTCTGTTAATCACTTTGGAATACGACGGCTATAAAAACACAATTATTGGAAATAAAAAACGAATTTTATGGCGTCGTAATTTTTTAAAGACTGAACCCCGATGGACAACATCGACATATAGTTTTTATTTATAACGGATTAGCTTGTTTGTTGAAAAACATAAGTTGATTACTAGTTAAAACCTCAGGTTACTGTCCAGTGCATGATGGGAATCGAGCTGATTGTGTAGCCAGAGCCGCGTCGTGGCATACTCAACGCTCTGAACTAGTTTATTATTACACCATTAGAGCCGGCATTATAATAGTTAGCAGTCCTTCAACAGCTGTTGCCTCTAGTTCGTTTTTAACTGTTGATCAGCTTCTGTGCTACTTGGGTGGTTTTAATACAAGGGCCAAAGAAACCGCACATTAAATTCATTTCAATGTATTATTTGGATATTCTTTATTTATTTACTTGAAACTCGTATCACACCTTCAATGACTTTGACTATGATCAAACACCGATCACAAGCTTGTTTAAGGAGGATGATAATAGGCTGATAACTACTTTAATACATTTATCCTATATTCCGCACGATTTAAGCTGGCAATCGGCTACGCGACTCGATGAGCGCGGGCGGTCGCTGCTGGCACCTCACCTGACCTTTAAATGCTTCTCGTAAGAAAGATTAAAATGAAATCTGTGGCAAAGACGTGCTATCCTAAGACTATTTTTAATTAACTTTTTGTTGTTGAAAAGTCTGATCTTCAGAGATGACACAGAGATGAGAGAATTCTGTACAGGTGTGGCAGTTAGCTAAATGATTTTCATAATAAGATCACACGAGTGTTTTAATGCCTAATTATGTATAGCCACATAAACTACTATTATGTCACAATTTTTTGAAAACACTATCATTGTTTATATACGTTTAAAATGAAAGTTACATTTTGAAGTTTATTTATTTGTTTGTTGACACGTAGACGTGGACGTAGTAAAAAGTAATTGTACTCATAGGTACATTATAACATATGGTAAGAGCTTGATCGTGATATAATGGGCAGTTTGTGTGAATGGACGCACCGGCACGTCCCCGGCGCTCATTTGTTGTAAACGTTGTAATGACCCGCCCGGCGCCGAGCGCCGCAGTCGTGTCGCTTCCGACGCGTGTCATTGTTCGCGATTACGTCGCCCACGTATACATACTCGTATTGATCTTGTGCCATTCAATCAAACTTAAGCGGATATTTTATTTTTCTTACGATCTTAATATGTCTAAATTTTTGGTTGATTATTTAAATACATGAAGACAACCCTTTTTCAGTGCAAAAGACAACCTGTTTTTTCATGCATTCACGTTACATAATATATATGAGATTGTCATGTATTCCGTGTGTACAAAAGAAACGCCATTGTTGCATAGCATGGCATAAACGAATATGATAAGAATATCATTTCATAAACAGACCAAGATGCCGCTTATCGCCACAGTTCACTGACGACTCCGTCATATCGCCCCCGCTTATCTTGACAACCCTGATCGCGCTCTGCATACTCCCCTCGTGCGCCGCGCCCCGCGCGCCTCCGCCCTCGCCCCTGCGACGCCTGGGCGCTCGCTAGGGTTGCTAATTTATTTGTCACATCGTCATCGGAGCAAATGACGATAAATCCCGCTGACTCCGCCATTTCGCAAATCAATTAGCCACATGTTCAATACGACTGGAACGGCGCCCGTCGTAAAGTTACTCTTTGTGTCCCAAAATAATGTTTAACGACCTTTGTACAGTTCATTACTATTATGTTGGGATCATAATTATTTGTTTGTGGTGAGTTAAAGTAATAAAATACTGTCCCTATTTAAAAATGAAAAGGTTGGAGTCATTATACAAATCTCATTAAATATTTGACATCTAATTATAGCATAATAACTTAGAAAACCACAAAATGCAATTTGGTCGTTTCTCAATTTTATCGTGAGACTGTAGAGAACGCACACAATGCCGTCTAAACGAGCATCAGTATTTCTTTAAACCGGGGTTAGATCACTATCTTAGGTACGACTTTACCGTTATGCCCGATAGAGTATTATCGCGATCATGTGTGACTCACTACTGAAATGAGTAAATGTCATCGTTAGCTTTTTACTCAGGTCTAAGTGTTTTTGAGAGATGAAACTTTGCAATTGAAATAAATGCCGTAAGTAGATAATAAATGACGCGAGGTGAGTAACCTGAAAGGGTGCGAGACAATTAAAGTGCTTGTCCAACTCGGATGCGCAGGAGTGCGCGACGGTCGTGTCAAAATGACGAATAAATGTACTTATACGATTTCTCCTATTTTCCTTAGCGGCGGCCGGCGAGAGATACTATTGAAATTGTATTGAATTCTAATTAATAATTTAAATATATTTTTTTTTTTTTAATTTGTAATTTTATTTAACTAATATATTTTCTAATTTTATGATATTACTTACTTTTTTGTATTACAACCATCACAGTTATTATTTTGTTTGAATTTTATTATTATCACGTCATATTTTTGGTAGCAGTCGTAGGGGCATTATTTGAATGATGATGATGATACTATACTGTAAGTCCTCGTTGTTTTCACTGGAAAACTAGTTTACCTTATCGAGCTAAAATTTATGGATCTTTGACAACGATAAACCTTTAAGCCCCGGTTTATACAGAAACCTGAATCGAATGAACATCAGACCCAACAATATCACTTCGAAATAACAAAAATGTATGCACACAGAGTTCTGACCTCAAATTGGTTCGTGAGTACTTTGCCCCACAGCGGGCAGCTCTGTCACCGTTAATTACTAAGCTTGAGAGCAAAAATAAAGGGTTGCTTTGTGCAGAAATTCCTTTGAAAATGACCCGTTGTATTTGCCCGCCAGTGTACGCCGGGCCGGCGCCGGCTCGCCGTAATCCGGTTACCGCCAATTGCACGAGATACGTTATTGGTGCGCGACCTGAAACGTACGTCTCCTAATGAAACCTTTCCCTGTCGTTAGCTTTTACCCCACCTTTCTTCTTTTGTCTCTCGCCCATACTGGGTGAAATGTTTAAATCTATCTCTTTTATTAGTTTTACTCTCAAGGACGTGTGAAGATTGTATTATACATTTCTAGTTCCTTTCCTATAGAAAATAACAGTCAAGTTAAATGGGGTACGTATTATAATGTAAAAAATCAAAATCTTTAAGTTTACAATGTATATGTTTAAAATATATAAAATCAAAAAAATATAACAGTTAAAAGATATAATATTCAAAATTCATAAATTAGTTTTTCATAATGGTCTAAATACATAGAATTAAAATGTCTAAGTTTGGAATATATGCAATTAAAATATAAAATGGTTGAAATAAATAACAATTAAAATACTTAAAGTATGTTTTCCATAGTGGTCAAAATACAACGCGGTTTCTACGAGCTAAACCTTCTAATCTGTAAATACGTATTTTATCACAAATAAATTGAATCCTAAGGATTGGTATTTCCTCGTAATGACTCCACCTAAAATCTTTTCGTTTCTGTCCACTGCATAGACTGCATAGAATTCAATTGCGCCTTTCTTTGGTCACAGTTGTACCTAACACGCTCCTCCTCGCTACGCTCGTCGTCGCACCTAAATTTTACTTTTCATTGCCTAGTAAGTACGTTGAATTTTAAACTGTACTCTGATTAGTTCAATCCAACAGTTTAGATGCGCCAACGGGCGTAGCGAGGAGGAGCGTGTTAGGTTTAACTGCGACCAAAACAAGCAAGAGCCGTGCGAGCGAAGCGAGCGTGCCGCGGCAGCGGCCGGCGTGTGCCACAATTGAAATTGTATTGAATTCTATAACGTATATTTTATTTAACTATTATATTTTCTAATTTTATGAATTTTGAACGTATACATTGTAAACGTATGCATTCTGTCTAATATTACTATGAACCATTAACTGTTATATATTTTGACCACTATGCATTTTTATGCGTTTAGAACTTATGTCGAATAACTTTATATAGTTTGATACATTATACTTTTTCGGCATTTCAACTTTATGTTTAAATGGCATTAAAAATAATCCTTTTTTTAATTATTGACTGCAATTTCCAACCACAGAGATTCATTTAATGATGTTGCCTTTATGAAAACTACAACTTATTCGTCGTCACTTGAGTTATTTTCAAAACCAATTTAAGCCTGAACCACTGCAGATTTTCCTTGTGACTAATTGGTCTCCAAGCAGCGAGCCAGGGCGAAAGGGTGCAATTACACGCTGTCGCGCGACGCCGCGACAATGTCGCGCTCGTTAGCGGCAACATCCGCGACTTGTTGCTAAATGAAAAGGAACTGCGACTGAGGCCCACGATCAGCGCTCAATTATCCCGCCCGGGGCGCTGGGAGCTGACGGCAACTCATGTTGCTGCTTTGTACTGCGGTTTGTCGGCACAAAATGTCAGTTGAGCTGACAGGGGAAATGCACTTACTCTGTTTTGTTTTGAAATGAGTTTCGGTAATATACTGACTGCGACCTCAAACTCACTAAATTATTGTTTGATTTTGTTCAGTTATACTATAATTATGTCAGTATAAATTTGACAAACGGATATTGAAAACTGTGAAACCGACTCATTTTCATTGACTTCGCTTTTATTCAGCCTCAGGAGACAAAAAAGTTATCAAAGGGGAAATTGGATTGTTTAACGCTGATTGCTATAAAAATAGAATAGTAACAAGTGCAGCGAAAATATTAAACGCTAAGTGCAACCTTGGCTTTCCGCCAGGTCCAGGGGCGCGCAATCGATTCCTAAACGATAAACGAGGTATCGCTCGTATTAGCAGCTTAAAGCACAGATATGCTCGACCGTGGTGGCGTCGTGACCAGGATGCGTGGTGCCTCGACCAGGATGCAACCATGCAATTAATATAATTATATGCCACTAGTGATACAAGCATTTAATAAATATGAATTTGAATGTGGATAATGAAATTACCTACGACTTATTGCTGACCAAATGACATGCCCATGACAGTGCTGTAGTGTTTATCATACTTTTAAATTAATTGATACAAATCAATGTATATCACGGATTTATCCAAATGATGTTGTCGGTTATTAATTGCTAAACAGTAATTGCATAACATTATTATCGTTACATTCATTGAGTTTAGTTCAAATATACATGGTTAAATAATGATATCGGTTTAAAGCAAGTTAATATAATTCTGCTTCGTCATTTTATTTGGATTATTAAAACAACACGATGTAGGTACATACTGATTACATGTAAACAAAGTAATCATCATTTTATTTAAATTAGTTTTTATCTCGCCGATAACACCTCATCATTTAAAGCCGATAATGATCGAATTCCGGTACACGATAAGGTAATTGCGACATATTGATTGCACCTATCTAAGTGACAATATAACCACTGGCAACGGGTGCAGCGAACAACTTGGATCCTCTCAAGAGGTTATTTCTTCTGTAAAGATGGTACCAGCACCGCATTAAACGCAATGATATTCAATGACCTTATTGGAATGCACTATAGTTATAATTATTTATACATTTTATTTTGTAATATATTAATCTCAATCTATATTGTAATGAGAAATGACATCGTTGGCTTACCTGCGACGGGTGACAGCTTGCGCATCACGCACCACCGCGACTTCCACTGCCAAAAAACACACACGTTAACACCTCCGACGATTAACCACTAGTATGCTAGGATACAGGTGAAGGCTTTTCAATTTTTAATGAAATTACTAGCATAGTAGCTTTTTTCTTAATCTTTAGGGTTTGTAACACATTTGTTATCTTGAGATTATCATCAGACAGCCTGGTGGTCCTAGCTACGTTACTCACGATAAACCATTGGCCACAAAGTCTTTTATGATATATATACATATAAATGCAATGTTATTACATTTACAAAAAACAAAACACCTATAACATATCATTATACCATTGACAACTCTACTTTACAGCGAGTTTCGGGACTTAGGTGTCTGGTATGATTCGAAGTTATCATTTACTGCACATTATGATTATATTGTCGGAAAAGCATACAAACTAACAGGATTCATTTACAGATCCATTAAACCATTTAAAAGTTACAGTACATCACTGGCTTTGTATTATGCATTGTGTGGTCACCGTTTTACAAAACACACATAGACCGAATTGAAGCTGTGCAAAGGCGGTTTCTTCGTCATCTTACTTACAAATTAAATTTTAAGAAAAAGCTACCTACATATGAGGACAGACTGGCCTTCTTCAAAATGCGCAGCCTCCATGCTGGAAGGTGCATTGATGAACTAATATATTTGTACAAAGGTATCAACAATAACATTGATTCAGATCGCTAGGAAATATTGGAATCCGGGTGTATAACAAGCCGCGTCGCCAACCCACTCAGTTCTTTATTCCATTGACCTCTAATAATGTATCCCAACATAGCCCTCTAATACGTATGTGCTCATCTTTTAACAAATTATGCAAACATGTTGATATTTTTAATTACAGTTTTAATTCATACACAAAGGTTATAACTGAATTGTCATTTAAATTAGATTAAGTTCTTGCATGCTCTCAGCAATTTATATTAATGCCAAGCGAGTGTCGTGCATGGTAGTAATGGAAATGTAAATTTTATGCAATAAGTTAAGAACTACCTTACTGTAAAAATAGCCTAATTTACATTTTGTTACCGTGCCTATCAAATAAATAAATAATATTGCATAGATTATTTTATTTTTACGATGTAAAAAATATATGTTTATCAACATAATATACAGGCATTATTTATAGGAATAGCTTTTCTATTTATTTTCATGTTTTAAACTCGAGTGCTATAATTTTCACCTGCAGGTGATACTGGCTCCGCTAATACGGGATATTACAACTTGGAAACAAGGACTATCATCAAAATGTGCATGTTATCGTGTTTACCGATAGCACGCACATTTTCAACGTCATCTTGTATCGCCTTATAACACGTGTCGCAGTAAAGATAATAACCTTCTTCCCATCGCGGAACTTGACGGTGCCCTCGATGATGGTGCTGTCGTCCGCCATGGCGCTCACTGCATCGTACACTGACACTGCACCCGCGGGCCACTCACTGCACTAACAACACTACACCGTCACCGCGGCATCGCACTCACTGTGGGTGCTACCCCGTTCCAAGGAAACTGACCAAATCTGAAACAAACAAACGAATTGTTAAAAAGATACAAGACGTTCTAACCTGTGAAATCAGATGTCAAAATTAAAATCAGATCCAAAACATATAGATATCATCAGGATAAAAATAGATAGGGCTAAAGCTATTTCGTACATTTTTACGTTTTCTATTTTCGACGTAAATAAAAGTTAATGTGTAGTTTAGTACATTATATTATTGTAACTTTGTGCTGGTTTTATATTTTTATTTACCCTTGAGCTAGAAAAGAATGTCGGGTTTGGGTAAAGTCGGTGAGATTAGTGCGCCGGTCGCCGGTCGCCGGTCGCCGGTCGGCATGTCTCATGATTATATCAATACATGTTTTATGAATCTCATTTAGATTAGGGTGTTATCTCATTATGTTTAGTAATCTTAATAAGCCTTGTGTTAGTTAAGTTTATAGTCACCTGAGTCTTATTGTCATTAAATGAGATTTAACCAATTGATAAAGTGGTTAACTCCCTGAACCCTACCACCGTGGTCTCTTCTGTTAAAGTGGTGTAATTAAATTTGTAGGATTTTCCGGTTATATTGTCACAGTTTAAAGGCTATCGGCGCAGAGAGCACCCATCAGAGCAAACGTGCATTCGTCGCAGGCGTGCGCGGCGACGCCTTCCGCCCGCTATCAGCGATAAGATCCCGAATAATTAGAGCTCGCGAGATAACGCTAATCCCCCTGCGCCCGCGGTCTCCCGCGCCTGCCCCGCGCCCCGCGCGCCGCACACCCCTCGCGACCCCTGCGATAAGCTCCTGTCGGTTCGACCCCTCCGCTGGTATAAGAATCTTTTCACTATTCCTTAAAATGTGTTTATCTTTACGTCACAATTAATAACACGATGTTTATCTATTAACTAATGCCGGGATAGGGAATTACCTTCATGTTTTATCAGACTTAATCGGTTTAACAATCGTTGTACAGTATGTTACAATTTGTACAATATAATATGCAACAGCATTATGACCAAACAAAATATGAGAAACAACGGACTCCTACGTTACGCACTTTGCTTTCACCAACAAAAGCTAAAGTGACAAATGAATTGATTGTTCGGTCGTAGTTTCAGAGTGTAGACACAATGCACTTGGAGTTCCCCGGGCCACGCACGAGGAACTAGCGGTAATAAGCTGATTATTAGTATTCATGAAGTAAATGGCATTGAATGTGCATTAATAAAGGTATCTGTTGTTATTAACAAAATATGTTGATTGAGCTTATTGATTCATCGGTGGCAATATAACAACCCAATCAATCAATCAATCAATCAATCAATATCATTTATTTGCCCAGTAAAGAAACTAGTTACCTGGACCGAACGATAATGTTTTCTATACCGAAATATGTACCCTTAATACCTAAATCTACGCTTGTGGTGGCAAATTATTATCTATATCTGAATCAAATGATTGCAAAAAACTTTTGCATAACTAGAAACTGTGCAAAGTTGGACCAAGCTTAGTCAGCTTTTCTTATCGCTACTTACGAGTATAATATTAAATATTAGTTTAGTATGTAGAAGTAAGAAAGTGTATTTGTTTGTTCCGTCTTCACCCAGCCTCGCCCGACCTGTGTGGCATTTGGTACAGAGATAGTTTGTAGCCTAGGGACGGTGCAAGGAAGGGAAAGTCAAAGGATACTTTTGTGGTTACAGGAAGTACGAGTAGCATAGTCCCCGAGGGAATGGCGATCAACAACTTCTACGCAGACGGAGTCGCGGGAATAACCTATATGTATTTATTGTATAAATGTTTGACTATAGTAGGTTCTTGTTACTCGTATTACTAAAAGTGATTTGAATATACGAGTAAGTGCAAATAACAAAGATTAGAATGATCGAAAACAGTTTCTACCTTTTATTTTTTGGTCATTTTAATCAAAAATATTTTGAACACAAGGCAAAATTTTAAAAAAATCTAACTACCTCGTTTTTGGTGATATCCATAATATATGGACATATACAGACGGACATACGAGTATACGGCGAAACTATTAGGGACCCTAGTTTGTCTTCAAAAACTTTAAAAGTTTCTTGCTTTAATTATTCCAATATTTCAACACATCTTCCACTAGCACTCGGCACCTCACAAGTGAAATATATCAATGTGATGTTCTACAATTTTCCGAGAAATTATCAAAACATTATTAAATATCTCATCAAAATCCCAGTAGTTAATGAGCTTAGCGCGAGCATACACACAGACGTGGTGTTTAATTTATAATGTCTTAATGATGGTGGATGTCTCTAGGAAGAGCGAGTATGTCCAGCTGGAGCGTATATCTCCCGACGCGAAGACGGTGGAGACGATGTAGTGATTAAACCAAATTATTAACACTATAGCCTCAAAATAAAAATACATTGTTATATATCGTTAGTCCTGGATCCTGAACTAAGCAGCCCTGTGTTACAGATCGCAACAGCCAGTGCACAACTGAGAGTAGTACTCTTAATGATATTGTAGACTATTCAGAGCTTATAAACATACTGAATACACGAGTATTTGTTCCTGAGTCTTGGATGTTTTCTATGTATTTAAGTATTTATTTCTCTATCTAAGTACGTTTATCGTTGTCTAGGACCCGTAGTACAAGCCTAGAGCTTAGATTGGGTCTAGGTGTGACATTGTCCCGTGATATTTATTTATTTATTTATTTAAATGTAAGCTAAGTTCTAATACATGCTCGTGATGTAGTAAGGAAGCGCGAGTGTGTGTTTTGTAATCGATGTTATAATGCTTCCTAATTGATAAAGATAAAGGTGTTACATGTAGGTTTCCGCTACTGACTGTTGTGTGAATGTTGTCATCAGACGGACCGACGGGTCGAGGGATGAACTATTTAGAAAGGGTTTTTGTTTAACTACGGAACCCTACAAAGAACACATCAGAATCTATACTAATATTAAAAATGTTAAAGTAACTTTCTTTTTCTGTCCGTCTCTTTGTTACTTTTTCTGTCCGTCTCTTTGTTACGTTTTCACGGGTAAACAGCTGAACCGATTTAGATGGAATTTCTTATGCAGATAGTTTGAGTCCCAGGGAAGGATAGGGTACATTTTACCCCAAGAATTTGGCCGGTTCCTGATGAAATAGCGATAAACGACTTCTACACTTCTTTTTAAGTTTCGATATTTGTCCCTAACACTTTTGTTCGGGGAAAAAGGAATACGAGTTATTATTACTGGTTGATTTCCTCTTTTTACTAAAACAGTCAAGGGATTGGATCAAATAACTTAATTGTTGTAGGATAAAATGGTCATTATACTGTTACCATTTTAACATGCCAGAGCTACAGCAGTGCACCCATCCTCGCCCATCGATGTATCACACTGTTTCATCGACGCCGGCCCAGCAAGTATACTCGTCCGTAGATGAGGCGTGACGACTAGTTTTCCCCATTCTAGTATAACACTCCGCTCACACGCGCGCTAGTACGAGCTGCAGTATTCTGTAAATCTGAACGTCATCGCCCGTCAGAACTACAGCTCCCGTGGTACATCGAACGTAAACTTCCTTTAAACTTGAGGTGTCGGAGTTCTCTAAATCACGTTGAAGGAAAACATATTTTTTTGGAAGATTTTGATTTTCTTATAGTCCAGCAGCAAACGTCTTTCGGCTGCTACGATAGTGACTGATAGATTACTTGTGAGATCTGCTTTGTCAGATGTAGTGCTTTGCATAGCACATTCTTAAAATGTAATACCAGTTAATAGATTTAAAAGATCAAGGCAAGTTAGTGCAGCACTAGATATACATAGTTTAATCAGTAGATAACCCTCGAACAACTAGATTATGAGGTTTCCTCATTGTTGTCAGGGCGCCCCTGCCGGCACACAAGTATTACTAACATATTTCGAAATTTTAATAATAGTAGTAATAATAATAAATCTTTTATCACATCACTTATTTTAGAATAACTATATAACACTAGAGTAAACATACCAAAAGACAAATAACTTGCGCGCCTGAATTAGGTACTGTATCGGTGATATCATTATTCCATTTTTAGCCTAGTTGGTAAAACCCTACCTCCGAAGCTAGCGGTACGGGTTCGATTCCCGGTAAGGGCAAATTTGTGTTATAAGCGCGAATGTTTATTCCTGAATCTTGGATGCTTCCTATGTATTTCTCTGCATAAGTTTGTCTTCCGTGGTCTTTTTTCTATAGTACCTAAAAGCCTAGAAGTTAGTTCGAGACTAGATCAATTTATGTGAGATTGCCACCTTAAAATTTATTTAAGTTCAAATGTTGCTTACACGCATGAAACATCATCTTAAACACGGGAAAAGAGTCCCGCTCTTAGACAAATCACGGTGTGCGTTTTGTGCCGACAGTGACGCATTTTTAAAGTCCTTTACATCAAACCTATCTCAAATGTAATCATAACAGCGTTATACTTGCTCAGATCGGAGGTGATGACCAACAAAAACTTCGAATCTGTTAGATTTCTCTTTAAAATGGCGTTAAACTCCTTTTTCGTTTTTTGGATAGATACGTTGCGCAAAACACAATATACCTGGGTAGTATTTAACGAGTTGTATTTCTACTTATAACTTTACAGTGCCGATATAATTCCACTCCCGATGTACGTCTATCGCATCAGCGGTTGGTATTCAGGGAATAGTTTCACTTGCACGAAAGTCTTGAAAGTTATTTTTATAACAATTTAGCCCCGATAAAAAGCTTTTATTTAACAAAAACACAAGAAAAACCCCAAGAAGATATTATTATTTGAACTTGAAATTAAAATCCTTATTAAACTTGATTACTATTTATTTATAGCTCTTACGTGACTAAAACGAAATAATTAATTTTATAAGAAGTTCCGCTTTCATTTTTTAAACTAAGTATTTTGTTCGATGAAAACCGTAATTTTAGGCAGAAAGACTATTATTTAGGTTTCCGCAATTACCGCAATTTAACCTAATTTTTTTGGAGAAAAATGTTTTAGAATATATTTTTTTTCCAAATATATGAATGAAATATTTTTAATGCTTTTTTTTACTGTAATTACTAATCTAACAAACCGCCTAATATTGTTTTACCTCCTGAGTATCTCTGCCACGCTTAGTGATATTAGCAGTTTTTAAGAATGTATGGTAAATCACTAGCTCGGCAGATTTAGTCATAAGATGCTACGCGTGGAAGTGCTACGTGCGTGTGCGCAGCCTGGCGTAGCGGCGCGTGCTACGAGCGCGAGCAGCCGCACGTAGCGCATCTACGGCGGGCGGGAACAGGTGCCACACCTGCACGCAGCGTTTCTTACAACTACCTACTCGTACAAGGGTTGCCACGCTACAGTACCGCACTAGGGCCTATTGGCACTCAAAACTATCTGAGAATATGATTCTTTGTCAGTTTTTAAAACTTATTACAAAAAATTGCCTTGAAAAAAAACCGCCGTTTGGAATGTTTCTTACAATATTATCTTTAGCGCAATCCAGTGATGTTGTCGAAGATTTGACATTCCTTTAAAGATACTTATACCACCACAATCCACGAAACCACTGATATAAGTTCAAAAAGTTATTTTTTCCTGGGCTACTTAAGCCGTAAACTAGTTGTACTTACTTCAAACAACTTTCTCGCTCGAGGCAAAATCCTTTTACAACTCTGAACAATTTATTAATTTAAAACGTAACTTTTATTAACTAAATATTGCAACCAAAATGTGCTTTCACTGAACAAGTAAGTTACGATCCGTCGGGAGTCACTCGGAACTGTGAAGCTCACTGGCACGAGTCGCGATCGCGGGCGGAGTGCGGCGCGAGGTCCCGCGCGTGTGCCGCGGCGCGTGCCGGCCCGGACTGAGCCGCCGGCGCCGGCCGCGCCGTGCCCGCGCCGTGCCCGCGCCGGGCCCGCGCCACCCCCAACCCCCGCCCCACATCGTCCCGCGCCCCGCGGCACATTCTATTGCAACTTTTTATCAATCAATGTCGCGCTCCCACCGCCGGTTACATGCAGCATCCGACTGAAACGTCAGCACGATTGATGACTTATAAAGTTTTTGTTACAACAGTTCCGCGCTAGGCTTCATTTACGTTTCCATATTAAGGTTAACGTTTTAAATACTTTTAGTGTGACAGAAATTTTGACACAGAATGAACATCCGAGAAGAACTGCCGTAACCTAAATACCTACACAGAAAACCACCACTCAACGGGATCACACAAATATTTTCTCATCCGGGAATCGAACCCGAGGCCACTAGTTTCGTAGGCAGGGTCACTATGAACTAGGCCAACCTCGTTATTGAATACTAATTGAATTACTTATACCTACTTCAGCAGGAAGTTGGGTAGCTAAGCTAAAAGTATTGCAAATAGTAATAATTTCGGCATCCTAAATTATTTTTAACCGAATTTAATCAAACAATCCCTGCCTCTTGCAAGAACATGCAATAAATAGTCACAATAGTCACTAACCCAATCAAAGAGACGTGTTCCATAATCAAACGCAGAAAACGTCGGTGGCCTAGGTACTCTATGCTTCTACATTAAAAGGACACATCTTAACATTGAATGCGAAAGTAGATTTAACCCTTTACGTTACTAAACATGTTTGTGTATGCAGCGAAAGTTTCATGACAGTTGCTCTCCCATCTCTGGCCTAGTATTGTAGCAGTAAAGAGTCCCTGCCGGCGCGCGCGGCGGAGGGCCGAGGGTGGAGCAGCGCGGGCGCGGGAGGGGGCGCGGGCGGGGGCGGGGCGGGGACGGCGCCCGCGCCGCCAGACAAAGGACGCGCGGCGCATTGCCCCGCTGATTTATCGCGCAGCTCCCCGAGGGCTGCGCTATTTGCCAGAATGTGACGACGTCGTTGCACATGCACTTTATTGCGATTGCGTTCGCTAATGTGTTTATGAAGCGCGCGCGAGACTGCAGGGCGCTCGGTCCTCGAGTTAATGTTCAGTTGGAGAACTATTGATTTATAATGTAGCATTAAGATCGTGGTAAACCTAACTACCGTTAAAGACGGAGCTGTTTCGAAACACAGATCTGGATTCACGTTTAACATCGTCTAAGTAATTAATTAGGTATTGTAAGCAGTTGGTATCTGCAGTTACCGCTAGGTTTTATAAAGAATCTTGTTGAGTAAGAGTTCAAAGAGAAAGAGTCTGACTCGCGCGCCGAGGGTTTAGTATTTAATATGGTTCGCATCAAAACTATTTCCCGATTTTGAGTGTTGAGTAATGCGTTCAGCTTACGCCATCTGTCATCAAATAGCTAAATTTAATTCGGTAACAATTATGTTTTAATTCATAATGGAATTTTTGCCATTTATGTCCGCAGAGTTTAATTGAACTTAATTCGTAGTATAGATGATGCTGATCGCACTCGTTCCCATAAAAAATATTTTAATCCACATCAAAAATGTTTCAGAAATAAAATGTTGTCATTAAATAACATTCGTTGACAATCATGTCGTTTTTAGTCCGTAAAAAATACTTTCATTACATTTTCACAATAAGTTCGTACAGTTTGCGCTAATAGCTGATGTTTTTGATAACTAAATTATACATTTCCTATAAAAAATAAATTGTCTGTTAGTCTGAACTATTTCAGATTTTTTTGGTTCCGTAAACAAAATGGGTTTAAAATGTGAAAAGCAAGTTCTTTAATTATAATACAATTGTAGGGTGTAATAGTTTACCACACCCTACATGTATTTATGTTGAATGTTGATTGTTTGTTAGTAGGACGGAATGTTAAGTAAAAGATGTGTCCGTCCAAGTTGAGTACGTTTATTGCACTAAAAAGTAATTATAATAAATGTCTTAGGTAAACTATAGTGACGCATGCATCGGTGCGTCGTCAGCGTAATATAAATGTAGAGCGTGCTCGTACATGCTGCCAAATTTAAAGAAAAGAAAGGAAAACAACAAATAAATTAAGGCGATGTTGCCTTGTTAACATGTTTTGGGGCATGTACAACCACCTCGCTAACACTGTCGAAGTCACGAGGCTGCCGAAACGACGAGTTGTCGACTTCCTTCGTTGAACCGTGATCCTGGGCAATAACTTGGGCTGCGGTGTTCCAAAATCTTCGTCTTATGTACAGACCGGTCCAGGTTGTGGCAACAAGTATGCAAATGCCAATAAAAGACATAAAGGTGTAGTGATGAGTATCATGAGACGATGATATCTCTTTTATGGCTTCTTGTTGGGCTTTTACTGTTTCTATGTTGGTTTTCAGCGTCTTCAGCGCTTCCATATGGTCTTCAGGAGCAAAACTGTAGTTTTTTGCTTGGATGATGTGATTTATTGCTGATTCTTGCACGTATAAGTTATCTTCATTGATGATCATCTCGCTGTGAAAATTGTTGTGAGAATGAATTGTTATTTTATCTCCTTTGAGCATGCAACCTGAATCCAAAGTGATGATTCCGGCCCGACGTATCGATAGTGACGTCACGCCAGTTGGGCAGAAAGTGCGAACCGCGCACTCTTCACAGCACGCGAACAGCCAGGCGAATGGTCTGTGTAATCGGATCCATTTGTCGGCGCACTCCGATGTTATTGTTTTGCAACTGGATAAGTTCTTATTGTTAATTAATTGTGCTTCACATATGTTCGCGTCGGCTTTCATGTTGTAAATAGGTAGATTCACACTACATAACAGCTGTTTTTCGTTTATCTGTAGGCATGTTGCTATGTCTTGATATGATAAACGTATCAAGGCATCTTTCTTGAGGTTTACTGCCAGATATTCCGATGTTTCCACGATCTGCTGAATTGTGTTTGAAGTTTTTTGCGGGATCGGTATTATTCGATTGAGTTCGTAATGTTCCGTGTTTACTAAAGGTAATTTGAACTCGAATAAAAGGAATTTGTTTGTTAGTTGCACATGTACGCGTGATAGCTTGTACATTTCTTGTGTGCAATGCCTTTTATTAATGCACGGGAGAGACAGTTCGCCCGGAAGCTGGCCCGCGATGATATTGAGCTGTTCTTCAAATTGATCTGGCTTTAGCAGGTGCATATCAACGCGTCCGTCCTTTACATCTGTTATCAAATCTAGTAGCATTTGTTGTACGCTTCGTAAATTTGCTACGACCATGTTGGCGGCGAGTGCAGTCGCTGTTATGTACATAGCGTTATGGTGGTCGAGCTTGATGCGCTTGTCTTGTTCCCTAAGATGTTTGTTGATGGCAGAGAACTGTTGCTTCATCACTTGTTCGTTTCTTTGTAGAAGGTTGTACTCACCCTCCATTATGGAGGTATGGTTTTTGATAAGTTTCAATAGATGATTTTCGTTAGCACGTACTAATTGGATGTCTTTTTCATATTGCTTGTTATTTGTTATTTTTATTCTGTTCTTCTCGCTCTATTGGCAGTGGTGAAAGTTTGGTAATGGGTCGTTTCAGAATGTTTGATTTTGTTTTCAACGAAACGACGCGGACGTGCCCGTCCTTCCCAGGGTGGGTTTCTGTTACTCTTCCAAGGAGCCATTTCGCAGGTGGGATGTTGTCCTCTTTCAATAAAACCATGTCGCCTATCTTCAGATTGTCTTTTACAATATTCCACTTGCTGCGGGTCTGTAGCGTGTGCAGGTATTCTGACGACCATCTCTTCCAAAAATCCTTGTGTAGTTTCTCTGTTAATTGCCATCTTGTTCTGATAAGGGTTGGTTCTCGTTCTGGGGACAGCGGGCCCGCAAGGACCGGACCACCAACTAAGAAGTGTCCCGGGGTGAGGCACTCTAGATCATCGATGTCTTCTGTTAATGGTGTGAGGGGTCTAGAATTCAAGCAACCCTCAATCTGAGTTAGAAGCGTAGAAAACTCTTGAAATGTTAACTTTTGCTCTCCAATTATTCGTCGGAGGTGGGCCTTCGTGCTTTTCACTGCTCCTTCCCATAGACCACCAGCAGTCGGCCATGCTGGTGCATTGAAATGCCACTCAATGCCTTGGTTTACACCGATATGTATCCCTTGGTCGTCTTGATCCCCCGCCCTTTGTTTGCCTTGACTTCCACTTGGCCGGTGAAGTCTACGCCTGTGTGGGTGAAGGGTCTCGACGGCGTCACTCTGGGTGCGGGAAGATCGGCCATCACTTGGTTGTTTGTTGTTGGTTTAAAGCGATGACACTTAACACACTTAACCAACCGCCCTTTTACTGTTTTAACTCCTCTCAGTATCCAGTATTTATCTCTGAGATGCGAAAGTGTCAGTCTTGGACCACCGTGAAGCGTTGTTATATGAGCTTGATTAATTAGCAGCTCCGTTAACTTGTCGTTAGGTGGCAGTATGATGGGATTTTTTTGTAGTGTGGTTATCTTCGCATGGTTCAATCTTCCCCCGACTCGTAACACGTTGTTTTCGTCCAACTTAGGATTTAATTGTAAAAGTCGGCTTTTAGGTGTTGTACGTTCTCGTAGTTGTGCAATTTCCTTTGCAAAGTGTTTGTTTTGCACTGATTGCATAATTGCAGTGTGCGCATTCTTCAGTTCAATTGTTGTTAGGTGCGGTAACTTCGTTTTATTTTTACTGCTTGCATTTTTGATAAAACGTGACACCCATGCAAGCGTTCGTACAACACGTGTCATAGAGCTGTTATTGTTCAGAAGGGTCTCTATAACCGGTGACGTCAATTGTAGTGTGCATGTTTGTTTGTTTCGTTTTCTCTCTTCGATGGGGTCTTCAAATCGTTTTTCTGTTTTGTCTGTTAATCGATCTTCCTTGAGCCATTGAGGACCCTGCCACCACAAATGATGCGATATAAGTTGAGCGGGGAATATGCCTCGGCTGGCGCAATCAGCTGGGTTATCTTCAGAACGCACATGCCTCCAACAACTTGCAGGCATAACTTGAGTAATCTGGTTCACTCGATTTGCAACGAATGTTTTCCATCGCGTTATGTCTCCTTGTAGCCAGCCCAAAACCACAGTTGAATCAGTCCACCCGTATATTTGTACTGTCTGATTGTTAAGTGAGTCTATGGTCTTCTTCATTAGTCTTGATAATAACAGCGCAGAACTGAGCTCTAATCTTGGGAGGGTTATGTGTTTGTTTACCGGAGCCAGCTTAGTTTTTCCTGCTATTTGTTGAATTGTTGGCCGGCCATCTTCGTTAGTACTCTTGCAAAATATGATGCAGGCATACCCTTTCTCTGACGCATCACCAAATCCGTGTAAAGAAATCTGGTTTGGAACGTTTCCGATCCATCGGGGAATTGTTATAATGTTAAGTGCTTGTAACTCGTTCCTGAAAGCTCTCCAATCAGCTTGTATTTGTTGTGGGAGTGGTTCGTCCCAGGCGAGCGATTGTTTCCACAGTTGTTGAAACATGAGTTTCCCCTTCATTGTAACTGGAGATAACCAGCCCAACGGGTCGTATATTTTCGATAGGTCTGATAGCAACGACCGCTTTGTTATGACGTCATTCTCGTCACTGCTTAAGTCCGTAATGTTGAATGTAAATTGATCTGTGCATGGATTCCACAGTACTCCGAGTGTTTTGTTGTTATGTACGTTTTTAAAGTCTAGCATGTTTTGACTTATTTGATCTTGCGTTAACTCGTCAAGGAGGCTAGGATGGTTGCTAGCCCACTTTCTCAGGTTGAAACCGCCTGCTTGTAGTAGTTTTATCAGTTGTTTCTGAGATGTTTTGGCTTCATCGAGGTCATTGTTTCCACCCAAAAGGTCGTCTACATATAATTGGTTGTTTAAGATGTTTGCAGCAAGCGGATATTGATCTCCGTCATCTTTAATCAGCTGTTTGATAGTTCGCATAGCCAAGTAAGGTGCGGATTTAGTCCCGTATGTTACAGTACATAACTGAAATTCCTTAATTGGTTTTGCTGGGTTGTTTCTCCAGACAATCTTCTGTAAATGTTGATCCTCTTCCTGTATTCGTATTTGTCGATAAAACTTCTCGATATCGGCTGTATATACGTAGCGATAAGATCTCCAGCGTAATATCATGGCCTGCAGATCTTGTTGTAGGTTTGGGCCAGCTTCCATGAGTTGGTTTAAGCTGTACCCTGATTTAGTTGGACACGAAGCGTTGAATACAGTACGTAGTTTTGTTGTGGTTGAGTCCAGCTTAATAACTCCATGGTGCGGCAGGAAGCAACTAGGTTGTCGGGGTTCCATACATTGCTTCATGTGCCCGAGCTCCACATACTCGTTCATGAAATCTTTATAGCTGCTCGATAAGTTTTCGTGTTTAGCTAGACGTTTCTCCAATTGTAATAATTGCGCGACTGCCTGTGGCTTAGAAGTGCCGATGTATTGTTCAAAGTTGTCTCGCATTGGAATTTTCACCTCGTAGCGCCCATTCTCCAGCCTTCGTGTGGTGGTTTCGTATAGTTTTTCGCAGTATTCGTCAGCTGGCGAAATGTTGTGTGATGGTTCTGTTATCTCCTCAATTTCCCAAAATTGAGCGATCTCGTCAATGTTATTCAGGACGGCGTGGCAGTTGAAAGTTTTCACATTGCCAAGTAGTACCCAGCCCAGTTTTGTTTGTTGCGCAATAGGGGTGTGGACAGAGCTTCTTAAAATGCCATCCATAATAATATCTGCGTAGACTCCAGCATCCAGTAATATGTCAACGGGTCTAGAGATGTTATAATCTGGATCCGCCAGATTTATGTTATTTATGTGTGACCATTGTTGTTTGTCGAAAGAGTAATTTGGCAAGTTGTTGATCATTGAGGCCATGACGAGAGCCTCAATTGTAAATGCATGGTCTCCATACAGAGAATCGCAGTAAAGCTGTACAGTCCCATGACTTTGTTTGGCTGACAGACCGATGCCGGAAACCGTGGCATCTTGTCTATGTCTCTTTAGTCCTAGCCGCTGTGCCGCTGATTCTGTTATTAGGTTTGTCTGGGATCCTTGATCCAAAAGACATCTTAAAATGATGAATGAGCCGTCTGCTGCTTTCACCTTCATCTGCACCGTAGCCAGAAGAACTTCATTGAAGCTGCCCGCCACGTGGTGAGTTGACATTCGTTGATTGTCCGAAGTTGAAGGTTCATTCGGTGTTGCAACTGCAGACGTCATAGGTGTTGAATTCTGTTGTTCGCGCACTAGATCATGCAGCGACGTGTGGTGCGACTTATTGCAAACCTTGCACCGTTTAATTGAATTACATTGTTTTCCATTGTGTGAAAACATGCAATTCTCGCAAATGTTTAGTTGCGATAGTGTTGACCTCTTTCCGTTCGGTGTCATATTCTGGAATGTTTTGCAATAAAGTAGAATATGATTTGTTTTGCATATTGGGCAATTGCGTTCTGTGGTTGTAGGAAATGATTTCGCAATAAAACGTTTGAACTTTCCGCTGGCCTCATTTTGCGATGTTGATGGTAAGTTTCTGGAATATCCAGGGTTGTTCTTAGCTGTTGGCTGGGGGGCTGTTGGTTTTTTCTTCGTCATAGGTTCCAATGCAATGAACTTGCCTTCTATAAAAAGTATGAATTCATCAAACTGGGGCAGCTCGCGAGGTGCTTTCCTTGTTTCCATGTATGATTTGTAGGTATCCGAATCCAGTTTGTTGGTAAGAATGTGTACTAACAACGGACCCCAACTCGAAATGTCAAGTCCCAGGTTGCGAATGGCGTTCACGGCTTCCAGACTCGTGTCATGCAACCTTTTTAGTTCGAACGCAGTTTGTTGTTGTACGGCGGGTTGGTTTAAAAATGTTTGCATAAGTCTTGTAAAAAGCAACTGCTTATTGTTATATCGATGGTTAAGCATTTCCCAACACGTGTCGTAGTTTTCTGCCGAAACTGTTAAATGTTGAACTAGGCGCTCTGCTTCCCCTCTAAGCTTTCCCTTGAGGTGTTGCATTTTCTGAGCTTTCGTTATCATGTTGTTGTTATGGATTGCCTCGCAGTACAAATCCATGAATGTTGTCCATTGTGTGTAATTTCCGAAGAATGTTGGAATTTCGACCTTCGGAGTTGTTTGGTATTGATGTGCTGAAGAGTTTAGTTTTTTATGAAGTTGCCTCTTTGTGGCTTCGTAACTAGCTTCATGTTGAGCAAACTCCTGTTCATAATCCACGTCTGACCCTATAAAAATGTTGTCCAGTCTCCAATGGACCTCATCAATCGCCTTCCATCTTGACTGTAACATGTTTAATTTGTCTTCGATCTCCCACCTTTCCGAGATTTCGTCGATGTTTATATTCTTCACCATGCGTGTGAATGCTCTCATGTTAGTACTTTGCTGGCTGAAGAGCTCATCTGCCAATGACGGCATGCTCTTGTCAGCGGTAGCGGCGGCGGCAGCTACAACTACAGTTTCGGTGCTTTGTAACTGTTGAAGAAATGTTTCATACGTGACCTTGACTGTTTCATACATACTGAGATCTTCTGGTAGGGCTCCGGCTTGTAGTAGTTTGTTGTGATTAGCACTAAACTCATCCCAAAGGGCTTTAAGGGTCGTCACCCGCGATGTTATGTAGTCAGTTGTTTTGCGACTAGCGGAGTCTTTCTTGAAGTTATTCCTCATCTTGTCAATTGCTTCCTTGATAATCCTTTGTCTCGCCAAAGTCTCCATTGTTTTTATTGTTTTGAATCACTCGTAATGTTGAAATCTGTTGAATACGTTGTTGTTGTACGGTTCAGACTCGTATGATTGTAATCTGACCACAATATGTGCGCCTTCTCAATTCGACTGGTGAGACCCTCTTCCGGGAGGCCAGCCAAACCGATTCGCTATTGCAGTTAAACACAAATCACACAGAATCGAATCCGGTTCGAAGGACCAAAAATGTAGGGTGTAATAGTTTACCACACCCTACATGTATTTATGTTGAATGTTGATTGTTTGTTAGTAGGACGGAATGTTAAGTAAAAGATGTGTCCGTCCAAGTTGAGTACGTTTATTGCACTAAAAAGTAATTATAATAAATGTCTTAGGTAAACTATAGTGACGCATGCATCGGTGCGTCGTCAGCGTAATATAAATGTAGAGCGTGCTCGTACAACAATTGTAACTATAATAGTTTTTCTTCCATTTTTTAACCCACCTTTTAGATCCCATTTTCAATTACTATAAAGCATTTAACTTTTTTTATTTATTGGCAAAGGAAGTCTACACCTATGTTATTTTTTTTATTTTGAGGAAATATGTTCAGTAGTAGCTGAGAAAACCTGGTGTGACACACAGAGAGACACCGCGTGCTGCCGCAGCCGCTCCCGCGCGCGGACGCGCCGGGAAACGAACAAGCAATTAACCGACACACGTGCCGCCGTCACGTCTGACATTCATTTTATTACACGGATATGTTATTACGACTTATACTAGTTTACGAGTACGGTTTTATGTATCCATTATGAACTGCTCTTAAATTAGTGTTTGTGTAGGAATATGGTAGCTTCTCTGATGCACGTGCCAGATGTGAGCGTGCTGTGCGCGGGCCTGTACGAGTAATATCGCGACGCTGCTTACACAAACATTACCGCAAAGCGCCCTCTTTATCGCTATATTTCTCTTGCTCTTGTTTTGGCGACAACCTTTGGCAGTTCGCTCGGCTAATTTTACCAGTCTGTCATGTTGGAAGCCGCTTCGTTACGGAAACGTCTCCAAAGCTACGCTGCATGTGTGTAGCTACAGAGGAAATAAGAAGATATATTAAGTTAATAGTCCTGGCAACAGAGCCCGCTATCGGGTAAAGCTCCCTTATAGTTTGCCGACGACGACTTTCACGTTGCCTAACCATGAGCTCAGCACTCGCATAACATCCTCACAAGAAAATGTTATATCCTATCACTTTGTTAGCTTTTTTTAGAAACTGTATTCAACATTATTATATTAAATGAAGATTTATGCCAACCGCCCCCACCCACACGCATTATAATAAAAGTAAAAGTAGCTTCATAAACTTAATGAATAAATTTCATCGCACCTCTGGAAATACTTTTCCAAAATCGATTAAAAGCACAAAAATGCGTCCTTGTTAAGCCGTTAACATTGCAGGGCGCGGGCGCGGCTAGAGGACAGTTCCCGTCGCGCAGCCCTTGCGGGTAAGACTTTATCACACTAGTTGCATGAGGTCTCACGTACTATGAGCGTCTAAACATTAAAATGTACAATCCGATCCAATGAAGTATTTAAACATCAGCTGAGAAATATTTTATTGTATTCCATTGTACTCCGTGCATAAATATAATGGAACTTGAATTGCAGAATTATTATTTTATTGACATTTATTAATCTTTGTATAATTCTGTGGCTCTAGTGAAAACGGATACAAGTCGACTTAGCTCTTAATAAGAAAGGGTACAGAGTATACTAGACTTATACCGTTTTTCACCTAAACCTCGGGAGACTTATATCCTTTTTCACTAGGGCCACAGAATTATTGGCATCGGACCATTTATTAGATGTTTAACTATTTATGTTTTAATTATTTAAAGGTTATTTTTGTATTGTTTGATCATTAGTGTTTATGTTGACGATCTCAATGTAATTTCATATTGTTTGATTTGCAATTCAATTTAAGTTACAATATTATAACATTGATAAATAAATAAACCAAACTAAACTATACTAAATCTATGATTGTCAAAGTAATATTCCACAAGCAATAAATGTTTTTTTTTATGAATCAATACAAGATTTTAAATTCTTATGCATGTGGAATGGTAGGGCGCAGCCAAGGCCGATGGTGGAGGCACTTGGGCCGCAGCGCGGCCAGCGGCGGCAGGCAGGCGGCGTGCGCCATCAGGTGCGGCAGCTGGCTCTGCTCGTACAGCCCCGTGAACAGCTGCTGCTGCGGCCCGCGCGCGAACACCGCCACGTCGTCGCCGCCGTGCGTCTCCGACGCCAGCGGGACCAGAGCCGGAGCTCGGAACCACAGTGATTCTATGCGTAAATAGAATTCATCAATACACGTACAATAGGGACCATTATATTTCACAATTTTAAAACCACTTACTATAGTCCTCCTGTGTGACGTCAGGGCGCGTGGAGTCGACCTGCGAACGATAACCAGGCCCGTTTCCATACGACAGCGTCATGTACGGCACGTCGTCGTCGCCAATGTCGCTGGACGGCCCGAGGATGTCGGAGCCGCGCGGCGAGTAGCCGTTGAAGGACATAACGTGCGCGTGGTCGGCGGTGAGCACTAGCAGGGAGTCAGCTGGTGACAGCAAAGACTCAGCGCGCGCCACGGCGTCGTCCAACCCTAGCGTCTCGTCCAGCGCTAGATGGGGGTAGTTGTCGTGATGCGCGTGGTCGATGCGTCCTCCCTCCACGAACAGGAAAAAGCCGCGCGGGTTGCGCGACAGCACGCGGATGGCCGCCTCCGTCAGCTCAGCCAGCGTGGGCTCGTCGTTGCCCGCCTCGCGCACTTCTGCCGCGTACTGCATATGGCTGGCTTCGAACAGTCCCAACAGGTACTCGGGTGGGTCGGCGATAGCCTGCAGCAGGTCGGTACGGTTCCACACATATGCATGCGTCACGCCGGCTGCCTCGCGCTGCGCACGCCACTCCGCTATCAAATCGCGTTTGTCCCAACGTCGTCCCGACGCGCCTTCCTCGTCCACTGTAGTGTTTGGGCGAAATTCACGACGTCCACCACCCAGAATAACCTAAAAGCCAGACCAGTGAGCAATGATACTAGTAGGTTATGTAGTTTTATAGGTAGTATTTACGAAAAAATCAAACCTTAAATTGATTTCCTGGATAAGAATTAATAAGCTGCATGGCGATATCAGCCTGGCGCAGCTCCGGGTCGGTATCCTGGCAAGCGGTGACGAGGTCGGCGTCGCTCTCCCAGTCGCGCGACGCTGTGTGCGCGTACGCACCCGCGGGCGATGCGTGAGTCACGCGCGTCGTCGTAACGATGCCTACGGGCAAAAACCACTGTCAATTAATCAAATGACTGGTTTACTCCAACTGCTGACTGTTAGTTTAGTCGACTAGCGCTTGCCGAAAAGGTCTGAGTAGCTTTAGCAGTGTCTACCTCGTATACTATGAATAGCTTTTACCCTATGCCGGCGAATTCAACCTGATCTATGTTGTAAACGAACAATTGTTTGTACAGTTGTAGACTAACCGACGTCGCGCCCGTCCTGCAGCGCCCAGGCGGCGATGGAGGCGACGTGGTGGCCGGCGGCGGCGGCGCAGTCCCCGCGCGCCACGTGTGCGCTCACGCCGATGGTGCCGCGGTTCGCCTTCGCTCCGCACAGGTACGCCGTCGCCGTGCATGCCGAGTCTGCTATCTGCGCGTCCGTGCAATACGTCTGCAAAGTGTGCACAGAAACTTAAAAAAGAGAAGAAATACAAAGAAAAATACATTCATTCACTAAACACAACAACTACATAAATAAGTAAAAACTGTAAACTAAAACAGATCACAAAGTGCTGGGTGTGTATTTGTAGCGATGAACCGGATACTGGATGTACATTATGAGTTGGGAAGTTCGTTATTTTTTCTTGAATTTTCAGTAATTTACAAGAAAGTAATGTGGTTTATGATTCAATGCTGACACAATATTCAGTATATTTGACCAGAATAGATGTAAAAAGTCTGTTACGAGTTTCTGCCTTCTTAATACTTTTATTCTTGTTATTTTAATCTATGTGTAACGTAGCTTTTGAAATATTATAAAATAAAGCAAACTGTTGTAAGCTATTTTAAGACAAAAAAATGTTATAATTAGTTTTTTTCCTACGTAAATAAATAAATAAATAGGTTTTACAAAAGTGTATTCACGATGTGCATAAAACGAAACGGCACCACAACCTGAATTGGAATATTAGATCATCCTGATACCTTGGCGAGTCCGGTGACGGGAAACTTCTCAAAGGCGAGGCGCTCCTCCTCGCCGGGGCGGCCGGCGCGCTGTCCGCGCAGCGTGCGCGCCGGCGCCAGCGTGGGCACGGACAGCCCGTCGCCCAGGAACATCACCACGTTGTCAGCCACGTGGTCGTTGGCGCCGTCGCGCAGGCGCCGCGCGATGCCGG
>OX438778.1:0-27500 GCA_949316455.1 Acleris holmiana
GTCACCACCACGGCCGCCGTTTTGGGGACGGCCAACTTGGCCGGACGCGCGGCCGCCGCCTTCCTCCCTTCAAGGGAGTTCCTGCTGGGGGGAGGGGGGGAGGCCTTAGCCTTTTTCTTCCCCTTCCCCTTCCTCTTTACCACCTCCGACCACGATACGTTCGCGGGCGGAGGTGGTGTTTGGCCCGATGGGCCAGGTCCACTTTCCGAGGGCCGGGTGGCTCTCGGGGCCGGGGCGGTTTTGGCCGCCTTGGCGGGCTTCTGGGGGCGGCTAGGAGGGGCGGGGGTCGGGACCGCCGCCTTCTTGGCCGGTTTTACTTTGGCCCGGCCATCGCCGAGCCTGGCCCTGGCCTCCGGTTCCGGGGCAGGGGCCCTAACCTGGGCCGGGGGCGGCGGAGCAGCCCTAACGGCCTTGTCAGCCCGCGGAGCTGTCGGGGCGGCGGCAGCTGCGGCGGCGGCGGCCCGCCTCTCGTGGGCGAGCGGGGGGCGGAGGATAGGTTCCGCCGGAAGGCGCCTGTTCACCTCCTCGATACGGTCGTTAATCATCCGACCGAGGCTAAGGAAGAGGTCTCTCTTCATCTCCTGTATAGCCTCGGTCAGCTCGACCGTCCCGAACTGGAGATGCGCCGGAGCAGGAGCCGCCGGGACCTCGCGCTCGCTAAAGGCGGTGCGGAGCGCCTTCAGCTCCGCCGTATTGAGCGCGAGCTCCTCCCTCATGCGTTTGTTGTCCGCCTTTAATCGGCGGACCTCCTCGCTCTCGGACCGGGCCGCCTCCGCCTCGTCCATCGACCCGAGGATCGTTTGGCAGGCCCGGTACATGCGGCCTTTCACCTCCCCTTTTAGGTTGCTGGACACCCTGGCCGCCTCCAGGATGTCCTTCGCCGCCTTACGGGCTGCGTCCAAAGGGTCGGCCTCCTCCTGACCCTCAACGACCTCCATCACGTCGGGGGAACGCGAGCCCGAACGGGAGCGTCGGTCGTCACCGACGCTCGCCTTCCCCCCCTTCCCCCCCTTCGCCCCCTTAGGGCGGAGCTCCGGGAACTCCTTCCGGTAGAGGTCTGCGGCGTTGGCCTCGGCCCCCAGCTCCTCCTCAAAGTGCGGGTCGAGGAGGTATTGCCTTGCCCTCAGCCTTGCCGCTGCCAGTCCTGCGTACGCCCCCTTGGGCATCCCTCTTCTGGCGGTGTTTACCTTTACAGGGACCACCACCTCGACCTCCCCGGTCTCCTCTAGAGCCCTCTTGGAGGGCTGGGGGGCGCCTTCGCCCACGTCAACAAATTCGGAGTCGTCGATCTCCGACTCCGAACTGGAGTCGGAGATAACTCCTCCCCCCTTCGGTAAAAACCTCCGTTTTTCCGTAGGTGAGGCCATTGTGGCCCCCCCTACCTTCCCCCCGAAAACGGCCGAAATCCGACCGCTGGGACCAAAGTTAACTAGTAACCTAACTAAATTTGGTCAAGTGCGAGTCGGATTTCGACTTTCCCATACAAAATGGAAAAAAGCGCCTGAATTTTTCGTTATAGCAATCTGGGGAAACTTTGTCCCCAAATTTGGCGCACTTCCCGGAGTCCTAGCGCGGTGAGGAAAAGACCAAAAGGTGCACCGCAATTGCCCCCTAATTACCAAATTAAAAAATTTGGGAAAAGGTTAAAAGGTTAAAAGATATTAACTTTCCAAACTTTGGGTGAACCCTTAAGTTGGTAAAGTTCTTAACCCTCCCTACCTTGGTACCTTGTACCCTAAATATCTTTTGACCCAGAAGTCAAAAAATTACAAAAACAACCCCACGATTTAAAAAACAAAATAAACTACCCCCCCTCAAAGTTTAAAACAGATGCGAGAAGCGCAACCTATTTTAAAAGTTGGTCAAAGTGAAAAGTCCGGCAAGTATTTTTGAAAAATTCGTGCATAAAACACGATTTTTTCAAAAATAAATTTCTCGAGACTTTTCTACGAAAGCCCACAAAACAAACAGCACTACACGAAGCGGGACCGTTGCCGCTATCCCCGCCCAAAAGTTGAGCAAGGTGGGATATTGGCAACACCGACAAAAACAAAAAGCAAAAATGTAAACAAACCCAATATTTATAAAAAATAAGGGGTTAAAATTTACAAAACGGGGAGCCCTCTAGCTCCAGAACTTTCGTCCTGGCTACTAAAGGGAACTACACCACGTTAAAGACGAGGATTGCCGCTATCTTCCTATCCCAGAATGGGGTCGATGAGATATCGGCAACACACAAAACAAAAATCACAAAAGTACACAAAAACCAAGCAACAAAAAACCAACCGCAAATAGAAAAAACCGAAAAACAAGCAAGTGTCAAATGTTAGAGAAGAATCGAAGTCAGATATGGATAGCCAAAAAAATGTAATATTTGGGAACCGAAAACTGCGAAAAACCTCCAACAAACACCCGAGAAACGAACTCAACCTAACCTAACCTAACCTAACCTAACCTAACCTAACCTAACCTAACCTAACCTAACCTAACCTAACCTAACCTAACCTAACCTAACCTAACCTAACCTAACCTAACCTAACCTAACCTAACCTAACCTAACCTAACCTAACCTAACCTAACCTAACCTAACCTAACCTAACCTAACCTAACCTAACCTAACCTAACCTAACCTAACCTAACCTAACCTAACCTAACCTAACCTAACCTAACCTAACCTAACCTAACCTAACCTAACCTAACCTAACCTAACCTAACCTAACCTAACCTAACCTAACCTAACCTAACTGCGCTTCGCTCCCGCCATAGCCTTCTAACCTAACCTTGCCGAGTCGGTTCTGCCCAGGAAGGTCTTGCTCGCTCGCTTCGCTCGCTCGCTCACTCATGCACACATATATATTATATCTTTATTATAACTTGATTTTTACCTCATATCTTTAGGGTTTCTAATTACTTGTCTACGACGGATGGTATTGCGAATGTCGTTTAGTTGTTTATACGTAACTAAATATCTAAATGGTAGTTGTAAACTCGGATATTTATTTGTTTTTTTAATTAATTATAAGTTGTTGAACGTATTCTATGCATTTTGTTGTTTTATTTCCAAAAACAAAAGTTTTACGGCAATGCGCCTTGTATAATGTGAAATACGTCGCAAGTGTTTCTAATTTTATGTCCACCACTGTATACCTATTGTCACGCGACTATTTAAACTCGCGCGACATGCATTGTGTTTTGTTTATTTATTGATCTTAATTCGCGATTATCGGTTTTTTTTTTGACGTCTCAGAGATTGATTTTTGCTCTGACAGTTAAAAGGTGATTGTCGAAATGGAACGTTTGCGTATTGTTTTCAAGTGTCTCGATTGGTTTTTCAATTCGAGGATGGCAACACCTGAGCTATACTGGTCAGACAGGGTTGTTTGTCAAACTTCTTTTCTCTTCGGAGGCCGCGCGTTACCGGCCGGCATTTGTTATGAACTAAAGCCAATTAAGTTAATCGTCGTTTGTTGCGGTTTAATTCGGCAAGCTTTTGGCGGAGATGTGTCGCCACGTCATCATTTCAACCTTCAAACCACTAATGTTGGGTATAACCATTTTATATGGATCCCATTAGTTAAACCATTCTATATGGCTACATTACTTTATACCATTTTATATGGTTCTCATTTAAATTCTCTTTTTCACTTCTTATCAAGCTTCTTTAAGCTTAACGAGGCTTCTTACTCTTTGGGAAGTAGGACTTTACGCCTTTGTGCATTTATTTATTCAAACCGCATGGTGAGTTTTTGCAAGCATATTTAGGCTGTGGCCTCTTACTCATAGGGAATTATGATTTAAAGCCCTTGAGCATTTCTTTCTCCTTATTTTTTGAGACCTCCGTCTCTCTATTTTGTTCTCTTCGAACGTTTCTCAAGTTAATGTTTTGTAAGGACCCTTCTGGTCCAAGCTTATTTAAATTTCCCCTCTCCTTTGCCCCTACACCACTGGTGCTGGAACTGCGAAGCAGGAGTTCTGCGACCGGACGTGGTTGGCGTGAAACGGCCCCGTCTACCTCGAGACTCTGGTGCAGTTGGTGGACGACTTTAAGTAATTCTGTCTCCTTTAAATTGTAAGTTTTCTTTCCATTTCAATATAAACCTGACCAGGTGAACGACCAAGCTAAATTCAAACCTAATTCATAAGACTTGATTTCTATGTTACCTATAGATCTAAGTTCTAGCTAGGCTACCACCTAAGTATGTAGGTTATCAACTACTGTGTAACCGCCTGAACATAATTTATTGTATAATAAACAGCCTTAAAAACTATTGATTGTTACTAATTTAACTCCAACTTTTACTAAGCCCGCCTTGAGATTAAAAGTTTCCAGTACTCTACCATCTATCTTTGATGCTATCCGTTTTCTTTTTTGCCTGGCTTAGGACCCTGGCGCCCGATTGTTTTCTTTTCTTTGTTATAGCAATTTTGCTAACTTATTTTTATTGGGTTCTAGCCAAGGAACTTTTATAGAGATTGACTCCGGTGTTGAGTAGTCTCAAACTGCTTGTAAAAACATAGGTCTACCCACCCATGTTACACTATAACTATATTAATTGTTATATTTATTGAATTGTTGTGTGCTCATGCACGTTTTCAGTTTTGCATTAAATTATGGTTTTGCACCAATCTCGTAATTAAACATTTCTTTTCTACTCCATTGGATTTTTTTTTAATTCTATACCATGTTTTTTTATAAATACGATAATGCAGATCTATTGTTTACCTTAAAAAAATAAGCATATATTATAAGTTTCAACTGTGTAGTTTTATAAATACGATAATGCCTTTTTTTAAGCCACAAAAACGGAGAATATTAGCATAGTTTTAACAAAGGATATCAAAAAAAAATAACCTCGAAGGCTAAGGCGGGAGCTCGCTGCGCTTCGCTCCCGCCATAGCCTTCTAACCTAACCTTACCGAGTCGGTTCTGCCCAGGAAGGTCTTGCTCGCTCGCTTCGCTCGCTCGCTCGCTTATGCACACATATATATTATATCTTTATTATAACTAGGTAACGTTCATGCCTATATCTCGTGCCTAAACGTTAGTAACATTAAAACTGTTATTATGTCCCTACCTAATTATATCTCGTGAGACGCACCCAAATATCTTCATATTTTGAATTAAGCGTTCATCCTTCAGTCGGCACGCGTTGATGTCGAATTTTTCAATTAGATATCTTTTTAAAGTTTTGCTTTATTTTCTTCTTTGTTTTCCACAAATTTAACTATACCCTATTAGAAAATCCAATTACTACTTAATTTACGTAGAGGGTGTTGTATAGATATTGTTTTTGTAGATTGCGTTGTAGGTAACTAAAACTTACATTTCGACTGCTTACATTTCAATGCGCTGAGGTATGCACGAGACTAATCTTTAAGCAAATAATGATGAAACTTAAATGTACTATAATTAATTAATTAATAGGGTTAGAAAGTTGAAAGTTGCATAAAAGCTATTTTTTAGGTGCTAATTACCCTAACCAAAAAGAAAATTTTGAAAAAGTACATTAGGAAAAAAGTGAAAAACACAATTGAAATTACGTAAACTAAAACTCAAGCCATATATAAGTCAATAAATTCTAAGTTCTAAGTATTAGGTCATATTTAAAATCCAAGTAAGGCCTTAGATATCGATTTTTGAAGCAATCGGGTCAGTAAATAAAAAGTTAGATAAAAAAAAAATTCGTCAAGTGCGAGTCAGATTTTACATATCCCATACAAAATGCAAACTTGCGCCTGATCTGAACATGTGAGCAATCTATTTTTCGATTTTGGTCCATATTGCAATTATCGTCTATTATTTTGAAATTCTAAGTATGAGGTCATATTTAAAATTAAAGTTTAGCCTTAGATTTTGATTTTTAAAGCAATCGGATAATAATCTAGAAAGAAAGAGAAAAAAAAAATCGTCAAGTGCGAGTCGGATTTTACATTTCCCATACAAAATGCAAACTTGCGCCTGATTTGAACCTCTGAGCAATCTATGTTTGCCCTCATAACTTTTGAAAAAATCAACTTAAAAAAAAAAAAAAAACTACAATTAAAAGAGCAACTAATTCGCCCTATTTAACACTAAAAATATTTAACATTATTGGTACAGAACCAAAGTTATGACTATTTCAATACAAAAATCGGGGATAAGTTCTTCGTCAAATTTGGTCGCCCGTTGAAGTCGAAAACAATCGAACCCGGGTCTAAAATCTTTATTTGTGATCCTAGAATTTTGAAATAAATGCCGTTCGACGCGGAAAAGAATGAATTTTGGGGTAGGTTAGAATACAGCCAAAAAAAGATAAAACTTTTTTTTTTAAAATTAAAAAACCCAATTTTTCAAAAAAAAATGTATGGGAGGTACCTAAAATAGGGCGATTTCATACCAACATGTGGGGTCCATATGAAAGAGCATCTCTTAAAACCCCCCTGTGCAAAATTTCAGAAAGATCTCCCGAGCCAGCACCCCTTAACCTAACCTAACCTAACCTAACCTAACCTAACCTAACCTAACCTAACCTAACCTAACCTAACCTAACCTAACCTAACCTAACCTAACCTAACCTAACCTAACCTAACCTAACCTAACCTAACCTAACCTAACCTAACCTAACCTAACCTAACCTAACCTAACCTAACCTAACCTAACCTAACCTAACCTAACCTAACCTAACCTAACCTAACCTAACCTAACCTAACCTAACCTAACCTAACCTAACCTAACCTAACCTAACCTAACCTAACCTAACCTAACCTAACCTAACCTAACCTAACCTAACCTAACCTAACCTAACCTAACCTAACCTAACCTAACCTAACCTAACCTAACCTAACCTAACCTAACCTAACCTAACCTAACCTAACCTAACCTAACCTAACCTAACCTAACCTAACCTAACCTAACCTAACCTAACCTAACCTAACCTAACCTAACCTAACCTAACCTAACCTAACCTAACCTAACCTAACCTAACCTAACCTAACCTAACCTAACCTAACCTAACCTAACCTAACCTAACCTAACCTAACCTAACCTAACCTAACCTAACCTAACCTAACCTAACCTAACCTAACCTAACCTAACCTAACCTAACCTAACCTAACCTAACCTAACCTAACCTAACCTAACCTAACCTAACCTAACCTAACCTAACCTAACCTAACCTAACCTAACCTAACCTAACCTAACCTAACCTAACCTAACCTAACCTAACCTAACCTAACCTAACCTAACCTAACCTAACCTAACCTAACCTAACCTAACCTAACCTAACCTAACCTAACCTAACCTAACCTAACCTAACCTAACCTAACCTAACCTAACCTAACCTAACCTAACCTAACCTAACCTAACCTAACCTAACCTAACCTAACCTAACCTAACCTAACCTAACCTAACCTAACCTAACCTAACCTAACCTAACCTAACCTAACCTAACCTAACCTAACCTAACCTAACCTAACCTAACCTAACCTAACCTAACCTAACCTAACCTAACCTAACCTAACCTAACCTAACCTAACCTAACCTAACCTAACCTAACCTAACCTAACCTAACCTAACCTAACCTAACCTAACCTAACCTAACCTAACCTAACCTAACCTAACCTAACCTAACCTAACCTAACCTAACCTAACCTAACCTAACCTAACCTAACCTAACCTAACCTAACCTAACCTAACCTAACCTAACCTAACCTAACCTAACCTAACCTAACCTAACCTAACCTAACCTAACCTAACCTAACCTAACCTAACCTAACCTAACCTAACCTAACCTAACCTAACCTAACCTAACCTAACCTAACCTAACCTAACCTAACCTAACCTAACCTAACCTAACCTAACCTAACCTAACCTAACCTAACCTAACCTAACCTAACCTAACCTAACCTAACCTAACCTAACCTAACCTAACCTAACCTAACCTAACCTAACCTAACCTAACCTAACCTAACCTAACCTAACCTAACCTAACCTAACCTAACCTAACCTAACCTAACCTAACCTAACCTAACCTAACCTAACCTAACCTAACCTAACCTAACCTAACCTAACCTAACCTAACCTAACCTAACCTAACCTAACCTAACCTAACCTAACCTAACCTAACCTAACCTAACCTAACCTAACCTAACCTAACCTAACCTAACCTAACCTAACCTAACCTAACCTAACCTAACCTAACCTAACCTAACCTAACCTAACCTAACCTAACCTAACCTAACCTAACCTAACCTAACCTAACCTAACCTAACCTAACCTAACCTAACCTAACCTAACCTAACCTAACCTAACCTAACCTAACCTAACCTAACCTAACCTAACCTAACCTAACCTAACCTAACCTAACCTAACCTAACCTAACCTAACCTAACCTAACCTAACCTAACCTAACCTAACCTAACCTAACCTAACCTAACCTAACCTAACCTAACCTAACCTAACCTTTTTTTTTTTTTTTTTTTTTTTTTTTTTTTTTTTTGACAGGGTGGAAAATGCGTTACGCATGCCCCCCACCATGGGAGTGGTGGGGGGGTATGTGGGACTCACCCCTATGCGCCCCCCCTCTCAGAGCGAGAGGGGGGAGGAGCGTTACCCACTAAAAACCACCCTGGCGTACCCTCATGCCGGTTAGGCAAGGCGCCGTGGTACCGCCGAAGCACTGCCCACGACGCCTTCCGGCAGCCCCAGCCAAACACCGCTGGGGCTACCCGCGCCACAGGAGAGGGAGGCCGAGCACGCGTGGCCTCCCTCCCAGACCGCCAAGTGGCTATCACCTACGGCGGGAAGGGGACTCCCATCCCCCGCCCGCAGCCACTAAGGATTGAGGCGGGCGGCAAAACGCCTGCGCCTCAATCCCCGCCGTCTGCGCCGGAGCGGATGCGCGAGAGGAGACTCTTCGCGCTCCCGCTCCGCGGTCTCCTTCTGCGAGATGACACACTCGCAGAAGGAGACCACAGCCCTCCAGGACCTGTCGCTGCACAGCATTGCGGACACAACGCTGTGCAGGGAGAGGTCCCACTGCCCGATGGCCAGTGCCATACTGCAGCGCTCCGCACTCCAACGGTCGCACACCGCGAGGGTGTGCTGAGCCGTGTCGTCCGGATCGCCGCAGTGATGGCACTGCGGGCCGGGCTCCCTCCCAATTTTGTGCAGGTAGTGACCGAAGCACCCATGTCCGGTCAGTACCTGCACAAGCCGGTACGACGTAGCGCCGACTGCCCTCCCCAACCAGGTGTCAAACGACGGGAGGATCGCCCCTATGGTCCGAGTTCCATAGGGAGCGTCCTCCAGGTGCGCTTTCCACCTGTCCCGCAGTCGACGCTCCGTCATCCGGCGCGTCTCCTCTACCTCCTCAGGGTCCGGGCGCTCACCCCGCGCCCGGGCCCTGGACCTAACAGCGTAGGTCTCAGCCTGCACCTCCGCATCGAGCTCCCACGGCGGGGTGCAGGCGAGGAGGCAAGCCGCGGCGTGGGCCACCGTGACGTAGGCCCTCACAATACGGAGGGCCACCACCCGCTGCGGCCTCTGTAGCAGGGCCCGGTTGCGGGCGGACAGCTTGTCCGCCCATATGGGGGCCCCGTACAGAGCCATGCTCCTCGTGACGCCGGCGTACAACCGGCGGCACAAGGAGCCAGGCCCACCCACGTTCGGCAGAAGCCGACCCAGCGCCGACGCGGCGCCCACGATTCGGGGAGCAAGTTGGGAGAAATGCTCCCCGAAGTCCCACTTCCGGTCCAGAACAAGCCCCAAGTATTTGATATGGGGCTTTAGTTGGACCGGTTCCCCCCCCAGCGTGAGCGCCGCGCCCGCGCGCAGCCTCCACCCCCTCCCCCGCCCCCCGAAGACTATCGCCTCAGTCTTCGGGAGGGCCACCTTCAGGCCGAGCTGACTGATCCGGTAAATCATCAGCTCGGCCGCCGCTTCCGCCCGGCACAGCACCTCTCTCGCCTCGGTCCCACGCACGGCCACCATTGTGTCATCTGCATAGCAGATGGTGGCCGTCCGTGGGAGCACTACCCCCCTGATGGCCCAGTCGTACCCCAGGTTCCATAAGAGTGGACCGAGCACGGAACCCTGGGGCACACCACAGGCCATCCCCGTCGACCCCCGCCGACCGTCCGCCCGCTCGTAGAGCACTACCCTCTCGGTGAGAACCTAACCTAACCTAACCTAACCTAACCTAACCTAACCTAACCTAACCTAACCTAACCTAACCTAACCTAACCTAACCTAACCTAACCTAACCTAACCTAACCTAACCTAACCTAACCTAACCTAACCTAACCTAACCTAACCTAACCTAACCTAACCTAACCTAACCTAACCTAACCTAACCTAACCTAACCTAACCTAACCTAACCTAACCTAACCTAACCTAACCTAACCTAACCTAACCTAACCTAACCTAACCTAACCTAACCTAACCTAACCTAACCTAACCTAACCTAACCTAACCTAACCTAACCTAACCTAACCTAACCTAACCTAACCTAACCTAACCTAACCTAACCTAACCTAACCTAACCTAACCTAACCTAACCTAACCTAACCTAACCTAACCTAACCTAACCTAACCTAACCTAACCTAACCTAACCTAACCTAACCTAACCTAACCTAACCTAACCTAACCTAACCTAACCTAACCTAACCTAACCTAACCTAACCTAACCTAACCTAACCTAACCTAACCTAACCTAACCTAACCTAACCTAACCTAACCTAACCTAACCTAACCTAACCTAACCTAACCTAACCTAACCTAACCTAACCTAACCTAACCTAACCTAACCTAACCTAACCTAACCTAACCTAACCTAACCTAACCTAACCTAACCTAACCTAACCTAACCTAACCTAACCTAACCTAACCTAACCTAACCTAACCTAACCTAACCTAACCTAACCTAACCTAACCTAACCTAACCTAACCTAACCTAACCTAACCTAACCTAACCTAACCTAACCTAACCTAACCTAACCTAACCTAACCTAACCTAACCTAACCTAACCTAACCTAACCTAACCTAACCTAACCTAACCTAACCTAACCTAACCTAACCTAACCTAACCTAACCTAACCTAACCTAACCTAACCTAACCTAACCTAACCTTTTTTTTTTTTTTTTTTTTTTTTTTTTTTTTTTTTTTTTTTTTTTGTCAGGGTGGAAAATGCGTTACGCATGCCCCCCACCATGGGAGTGGCGGGGGGGTATGTGGGACTCACCCCTATGCGCCCCCCCTCTCAGAGCGAGAGGGGGGAGGAGAGTTACCCACTAAAAACCACCCTGGCGTACCCTCCTGCCGGTTAGGCAAGGCGCCGTGGTACCGCCGAAGCACTGCCCACGACGCCTACCAGCAGCCCCAGCCAACCGCTGGGGCTACCCGCGCCAAAGGAGAGAGAGGCCGAGCACGCGTGGCCTCCCTCCCAGACCGCCAAGTGGCTTTCTCCTACAGCGGGAAGGGGACTCCCATCCCCCGCCCGCAGCCACTAAGGATTGAGGCGGGCGGCAAAACGCCTACGCCTCAACCCCCGCCGTCTGCGCCGGAGCGGATGCGCGAGAGGAGACTCCTCGCGCTCACGCTCCGCCGCCTCCTTCTGCGAGACGACACTTTCGCAGAAGGAGGCCACCGCCTTCCAGGACCTGTCGCTGCTCAGCATCGCAGAGATGATGCTGTGCAGGGAGAGGTCCGACCACCCTATGGCCAGTGCCATGGCACCGCGCTCCGAACTCCAGCGACTGCACACCTCTAAGGTGTGCTGGGCCGTGTCGTCTGGGTCCCCGCACTCATGGCACTGCGGACCAGGCTCCCTCCCAATTTTGTGCAGGTAATGACCAAAACAACCATGTCCGGTCATCACCTGCACAAGCCTGAACGACGTAGCGCCGATCGCCCTCTCCAGCCAGGTGTCCAGGGACGGGAGGATCGCCCCTATAGTACGCGTACCATAGGGGGAGTCCTCCAGGTCTTCTTTCCATCTGTCCCGCAATCGGCGCTCCGTCATTCGGCGCGTCTCCTCTACCTCCTCAGGGTCCGGGCGTTCACCTCTCGCTCGGGCCCTGGACCTAATATGATAGGTCTCCGCCTGCACCTTTGCATCCAACTCCCAGGGTGGGGTGCAGGCGAGGAGGCAGGCCGCTGCGTGGGCAACCGTGACGTAAGCTCTCACGATTCGCAGCGCCACCACACGTTGGGGTCTTCTCAATAAGGCCTTGTTCTGGGCGTCGAGCTTATCCGCCCAAATCGGGGCCCCATAGAGGGCCATGCTCCTGGTTACGCCGGCGTATAAGCGACGGCATAGGGAGCCCGGCCCACCCACATTAGGCAAGAGCCTCCCCAGTGCCGACGCGGCACCCACGATTCGGGGAGCGAGTTGAACGAAATGCTCCCTAAAACTCCACTTCCGGTCCAGAATGAGACCCAAATATTTGATGTGGGGCCTAATCTGGACCATTTCCCCCCCCAGTGTGAGCGCCGCCCCCGCTGGCAGTCTCCAACCTCGAACTCCTCCAAAAACTATGGCCTGGGTTTTTGATAAAGCCACCTTAAGGCCGAGCTGCTCTATACGATAGACCGCCAGCTCGGCTGCCACCTCCGCTCTTCGTTTCGTCTCCCTCATGTCACTTCCCCGCGCCGCCACCATAGTGTCGTCTGCGTAGCATATTGTGGCTGTGCGGGGAAGCAAATCCCCCCGTATTGCCCAGTCGTACCCCAGGTTCCATAGTAAAGGGCCGAGTACGGAACCCTGGGGCACTCCACACGCCATTTCTCTCGACCCCCTCTGACCCCCCATTCCCTCATAGAGCACTACCCTCTCGGTAAGGTAGTGCTCTATGACTCGCCTTAGGTAGTGAGGCACTCTGTGATACTTGAGTGCCTCACAAATCACCCCATAGGGGAGGGTGCCAAAAGCGTTTGCTATATCCAGCGATACAGCCATGACACCCTCACCCCTGCTCGACGCATCCTCACTAAAGTCCCTCAGTGACTTAAGAGCGTCGAGCGTGGACCGCCCTTCCCTGAACCCGAATTGTCTTTCAGACATATTCGGGCCGGCGGTCTCCAGGTGCTGCAGGATCCGGGAGGCCAGGACTCGCTCAAACATTTTCCCGGCCTCATCCAGCAGCACAATGGGGCGGTAGGCGGACGGGGAATCGGGGGGTCGACCCTCCTTACGGAGGAGGCATAGCCTCCCCTCCTTCCAGATCCTCGGGAACTTTCCCTCCCTCAGGCAGTCATCCATAATCTGCCTGAGACGGCTCCCGAGGTGTTTGAGTGCCAGGTGTAAGACGTGGCCGGGAACCCCGTCCGGGCCAGGGGCCTTATTACATCCCCGGATTCGGTCCACAACTCGTTCGAACTCGTCATCGCTGATTGGCGCAATGACGAGTTCGATCTCCGGCTCCCGCGAGGGCTCGGCCATTGCCGGGGGGATGATCGAGGGGGCTGACGGAAACAGACCCTCGATGATGCTCTGTAGGAGGGGAGGCTCCAGGGAGTCCATAGGGGGGTTGGCGCGCATCTTGTTACGTACCACCCTGTAAGGCCGCCCCCACGGGTCCCTGTCTAGCGTGACCAGGAATGCGGCGTGTGCCTCATCTTTGGCTTTGGCAATAGCCACCTGAAGGGTTCCCTTAGCCTCCTTGAGGGCCCTGTGGAGCCTCTCCTCCTCCTGGGCGGTGTGCCGCCTGCGCCTACAATGCTGGTAGGCGCGCCGGGCATAGTTGCTGGTGATCCGCAAGGCCGCAATCTCTGCGGACCACCAGTACAACTTTCGGCGGGCGAAGAGCCTTTTAACACGCGGCATTGCCGCATCGCACACCGCTTGCAGAGCGACGCGGAACCGGGCCGTTCTTTCTTCGACTCCGAGGGCGGCGGGTGGGGCAGCACACCATGCCTCCACCATCGCCGCCTCGTCCGCCATGGCCCTGTCCAGGTTGGACAGGGACCACTTCGGAAAGCCTCCTCCTTCTCTCCTTACCCCACTTCGCCCCCCTCCTGGGTCTGGTGGTGGCTGAGCCCCGCGTGTGGAGACCCTAATCCATATGTAAAGATGGTCAGAAAGGGTCTCCACGTCATCCAGGACGCGCCAGTCCTCTACGCGTGCGGCAATGACAGGGGTCGCAAATGTAATGTCTACGATCGACCCCCCCTGCCGCCGCACGCAAGTGAAGGTACTTCCCTGGTTCAGGACCTCGAGTCCTGTAGCCACCACCCAATCCCTAAGGACCGCCCCGCGCGGGTCCGTGACGGGGGAACCCCATGCCGCGCTCTTAGCATTGAGGTCCCCGAGGACCATCACCTGCCACGGTGCTGCCCTCCCAACAACTCCCCCCAAGACCCCCAAGAATCGCTCAAATTCGACGAGCGTCCTATTTGGGGAGAAGTACACCGCAATTAATACGGTGTCCCTCCCCCACCTGACTGCGACGAATCCTTCGCCGTTCTCGGTCTGGGCCAGCGGGGGGAAGTTTCCTACCGACGGCACTGTCACGGCCACCCTTCCGTCCTTCGCCCCTGCCCAGTTAGGAAGGGATGGGACGAAATAGGGCTCAGAGATCACCGCTACGCCTATTGACCACTCCGCCATAGTCTGCATGAGCAGATCTTGCGCTCTGGCGGAGTGATTGGCGTTCACCTGTAGGACGTCCAAATAGCAGTGTACTGGCATTTAGACGTCCATTTGGTTCTCCTCTAGGCCCTTGGCGGTGGTATTCGTCGCCGTCGCAAGGGGGCTCTTTTCTGAAGGACGGGGAGGACGGGGTCGTTGGGTCCTCGTGTCTCTACCTTTGGTTTCAGGGGGATTGCAAAATCTCCCCCTGATCACATGGTTTGCCGGGAGCTTAGCATGGTGACAAACCGCACACCATGCCTTCTGCTCCCAGCAATCCTTAGCGTGATGCCCCTCCTTGCTACACCGATAGCACAGTGCGCTTCTGTCAACATTTGAGGGGCACAGCTCTCTCGTGTGGCCAGCACCCAAGCATTTGTAGCACCTCATGGGTGCTGGTCCAATCGAATTGATCCTGGCGGACGCCCATCCCACCAGGATCCGTCCCTTTGCCAAGAGGGCCTTCGCTGCCCCCACAGGGCACTGGATCAGAGCAGACCCTGTGCCGTCATGTAGGGGGCGGATGTTCCCCACTTTAATGCTGCTCTCTTGGCAATTTCCGGCTTTGGCTACAGCCGTCTTAATATTTTCAGGCGTAGCCGACTCGTCAAGGCCGGAAATTTTTAAACCAGCCATCTTGGTAGGGCGGCTGACATAGGCAACGTCACCTACGATCCCCTGAATTCTGGCCGCCAGGTTGTCAGCCGTCCTCCCGTTATCTTCCCCGGGGACCTCAATGACCCGAGACCCAGTCATTGAGGTCCTAACCCGCACGTGTTGCAGGCCCACCTCGTCCAGGCTCAGGGCGTTGATTGCCTTGGCCATGGTGGCCTGCAACGTGGTTGTCGCATCCTTCTTCATCGTTACCACCACGGCCGCCGTCTTGGGGACGGACAATTTTTTTGGCTTAGGCGCCACCTGGTTCACTGGCTTCCTCTTTACCTGAGGGGGGGAGGCTTTTGGCTTTCCCTTCTTCCTTTTAACCACGTCTGACCACCGGATTGGTTCAGACGGGGTCGGCATTGGGACTGCTGGGCCATGTCCTGCCTTCGAGGGCCGTGCGGTATCCGGGGCCAAGGCGTGGTTGGCTGCTGGGGCGGCAGTCTGGTTTTTTTTGCGGGCTTTCTTGGCCTTTTTGGCCTTTTTTGGCCTCCCGTCCCCCAAGCGGGCTCTCACTTCAGATTCTGCCACCCTAGCCGGGGGGGGCAGCGGAGTTTCTCTCACGTTGGGAGGGGCTGGCGGGGCCGGCCTTGCCGCTTTCCTATCAGCCGCCAGTGGGGGGCGGAGGATCGGTTCCGGTGGAAGGCGCCTGTTTATATCCTCCAGTCGGGCATTCATCATATTCCCCAGTGAGAGGAATAGGTCGCGCTTCATTACCTCCAGTGCCTCCGCCAAGTCTGCGGCACCGAGCTGCAGGGGTGGAGGAGCCGGGGTCTCCCTCTCGGAGAACGCTGTGCGGAGCGCCTTCACCTCGTGCTGACAGAGAGCGAGTTGCTCCCGCATCCTCTTGTTATCCGCTTTGAGGATGCGGATCTCGTCGCTCTCTGTCTTGGCGGCCTCGAGGTCGTTCAACGCCTTTCTTATTGTATCGCAGGCCCGGTTCATCCGGCCCCATACATCTCCCTTCAAATTGCCGGATCTTCGGGCATCCTCCAATATGTCCATGGCTGCGAGGCGGGCAGCTTGGATCGGGTCAGCGAAAGCCCGACTTTCTGTGTCGTCCGGGTGCGATCGAGAGTTCGGGCGCGAGCGTGACCTCGATCGCGGCTCAACTCCATCTCTACTCTTTTTGGGCTTCTTCCCCCCATTTTTTCCCTTAGGGCGGGGTTCCGGGAAGTTAAGCCTGTAACTGGCTGCAGCGTCAGCTACCTTCTTTCTGTATATGGCTGCAGCTTCAGCGACCTCTCCACACTGGTCAGACCCTAGTTCTAGGAGCTTAGCCCTAGCCGCAGCCAATCCTGCATAAGCCCCCTTTGGCTTACCTCGACGAGCCGTATTATATTTGGCGGGCCTCGTCACATCCTCCTCTTCTTCGTCATGTCGCCTTTTGGTCGCCTGTGGAGCCGAATCATCGAGTTCGATCCATTGAAGATCGTCGATTTCCACGTCGCTATCTACTTCTGCCCCTGCCGTTGCATTGACTAATTTGCCAGACATGTCAACTGACGGCAAGGAGGCGTCAGAGTCCAACTCCTCAATCTCCTCTTGTTCAGTGTCCTTCGTTCTTGCCAAGTTTCCAAATCGTTGTGTATCGGTGTCCTTAATTCCGTTGCCATGGTCGTTTTCACGGAGGTCGCCAGTTAGGCGACCTACGATGCGGTTGTTGCCCCCCCCAGAATACGAGGGGCAGCCCGCGCCCGAAGACGCGGGGAGGGATTCTCCCTTTCGGGTACCCTCCTGGGGTAATGAATTATTTGCAACCTGCATGATTGTGCCGTTTAAGGCCGCACACAACGGCCGTTTGCGGTATACCTACTTCGTTCTCCCTGCAAGCGCCGCGCACCTACCGCTCACAGGGGGCGCTTTTTTGGGGAGTATTTGGTTCCCCGGGCCCGCGCTGGCCCTGGAAAGTGGGTATCCCGCCACTGGTTCGGTGGAAAAGGGGGGAAGGATGGGAGCTGGGAAGGAATGGGAAATCGGGAAGGTGGGAATGGGATAGGGACGTGCCGCTCTTAGTCTGGCCCCTCACCCCGAGCCTTTCCGGTATGGGTAGCCCTGTCCGGTATAGCCACGGGGATCATAGAGACACGCAAGCCCCCCCACCACGGCAAGGTGGCAGCACAATCGGGGGGGAACCTAACCTAACCTAACCTAACCTAACCTAACCTAACCTAACCTAACCTAACCTAACCTAACCTAACCTAACCTAACCTAACCTAACCTAACCTAACCTAACCTAACCTAACCTAACCTAACCTAACCTAACCTAACCTAACCTAACCTAACCTAACCTAACCTAACCTAACCTAACCTAACCTAACCTAACCTAACCTAACCTAACCTAACCTAACCTAACCTAACCTAACCTAACCTAACCTAACCTAACCTAACCTAACCTAACCTAACCTAACCTAACCTAACCTAACCTAACCTAACCTAACCTAACCTAACCTAACCTAACCTAACCTAACCTAACCTAACCTAACCTAACCTAACCTAACCTAACCTAACCTAACCTAACCTAACCTAACCTAACCTAACCTAACCTAACCTAACCTAACCTAACCTAACCTAACCTAACCTAACCTAACCTAACCTAACCTAACCTAACCTAACCTAACCTAACCTAACCTAACCTAACCTAACCTAACCTAACCTAACCTAACCTAACCTAACCTAACCTAACCTAACCTAACCTAACCTAACCTAACCTAACCTAACCTAACCTAACCTAACCTAACCTAACCTAACCTAACCTAACCTAACCTAACCTAACCTAACCTAACCTAACCTAACCTAACCTAACCTAACCTAACCTAACCTAACCTAACCTAACCTAACCTAACCTAACCTAACCTAACCTAACCTAACCTAACCTAACCTAACCTAACCTAACCTAACCTAACCTAACCTAACCTAACCTAACCTAACCTAACCTAACCTAACCTAACCTAACCTAACCTAACCTAACCTAACCTAACCTAACCTAACCTAACCTAACCTAACCTAACCTAACCTAACCTAACCTAACCTAACCTAACCTAACCTAACCTAACCTAACCTAACCTAACCTAACCTAACCTAACCTAACCTAACCTAACCTAACCTAACCTAACCTAACCTAACCTAACCTAACCTAACCTAACCTAACCTAACCTAACCTAACCTAACCTAACCTAACCTAACCTAACCTAACCTAACCTAACCTAACCTAACCTAACCTAACCTAACCTAACCTAACCTAACCTAACCTAACCTAACCTAACCTAACCTAACCTAACCTAACCTAACCTAACCTAACCTAACCTAACCTAACCTAACCTAACCTAACCTAACCTAACCTAACCTAACCTAACCTAACCTAACCTAACCTAACCTAACCTAACCTAACCTAACCTAACCTAACCTAACCTAACCTAACCTAACCTAACCTAACCTAACCTAACCTAACCTAACCTAACCTAACCTAACCTAACCTAACCTAACCTAACCTAACCTAACCTAACCTAACCTAACCTAACCTAACCTAACCTAACCTAACCTAACCTAACCTAACCTAACCTAACCTAACCTAACCTAACCTAACCTAACCTAACCTAACCTAACCTAACCTAACCTAACCTAACCTAACCTAACCTAACCTAACCTAACCTAACCTAACCTAACCTAACCTAACCTAACCTAACCTAACCTAACCTAACCTAACCTAACCTAACCTAACCTAACCTAACCTAACCTAACCTAACCTAACCTAACCTAACCTAACCTAACCTAACCTAACCTAACCTAACCTAACCTAACCTAACCTAACCTAACCTAACCTAACCTAACCTAACCTAACCTAACCTAACCTAACCTAACCTAACCTAACCTAACCTAACCTAACCTAACCTAACCTAACCTAACCTAACCTAACCTAACCTAACCTAACCTAACCTAACCTAACCTAACCTAACCTAACCTAACCTAACCTAACCTAACCTAACCTAACCTAACCTAACCTAACCTAACCTAACCTAACCTAACCTAACCTAACCTAACCTAACCTAACCTAACCTAACCTAACCTAACCTAACCTAACCTAACCTAACCTAACCTAACCTAACCTAACCTAACCTAACCTAACCTAACCTAACCTAACCTAACCTAACCTAACCTAACCTAACCTAACCTAACCTAACCTAACCTAACCTAACCTAACCTAACCTAACCTAACCTAACCTAACCTAACCTAACCTAACCTAACCTAACCTAACCTAACCTAACCTTTTTTTTTTTTTTTTTTTTTTTTTTTTTTTTTTTTTTTTTTTTTTTTTTTTTTTTTTTTTTTTTTTTTTTTTTTTTTTTTTTTTTTTTTTTTTTTTTTTGACAGGGTGGAAAATGCGTTACGCACTTCCCCTACCATGGGAGTGGTTGGGGGGTATGTAGGACTCACCCCGTCATCCCCCCCCTCAGAGCGAAAGGGAGGAGAGGAGTGTTACCCACTAAAAACCACCCTGGCGTGCCCTCTCGTCGGTGTCGAGGACGCCATGGTACCCGCCTAAGCATTGCTCCACGGCGCCCCCCCGACATAATTACCCGCAAGATGGAAGGAGAGGCCGAACACGCTTGGCCCCTCCCCCAGTCTAACCCATGGCTAGCCTACGGCAGATGAGGGACTCCCATCCTTCACCCGCAGCCATAAAGGGGTTAGGGCAGCAGCACCCGCCGCCACCCCGACCCCCGCCGCCCATGTTGGAGCGGGAGCGCGAACCTTCCGCGCCCCCGCCCCATGGCCCCGATCTGCAAGGTAATGTTCTCGCAGAACGGGGCCACCATCCTTCGGGACCCCTCGCTGTACGGCACCCCAAAAACAGTACCGCCCAGGAAGAGTCCCGCAGCCATTGCCACAACGCCGCGGCCCGAACTCCGACAACTGCCCACCCCGAGGGCGGCCCAGCCGCATCGTCCAGATCGCTGCGTCGCAGCTCAGGCTTCCACCGAAACCGGGACCCGTCACTGCACAGCACCCCAAAAGCAGCGCCGCACAGGAAGAGCCCCGCAGCCATCACCGCAGCACCGTGTCCCAGACCACGGTCTGCCCACCCCGAGGGCGGCACAGCCGTGTCGTCCGGATTGTAGCACCACGGTTCTGGCACCACCAAAGCCGGGACCCGTCACTGCGCAGCACCCCAAAAACAGCGCCGCGCAGGAAGAGATCGGCAGCCGTTGCCACAGTGCCGTGTCCCGGACTACGTCTGCCCACCCCGAGGGCGGCTCAGCCGTGTCGTCCAGATTGTTGCACCGCAGCTCGGGCTTCCTCCGAAATCGGGGCAGGAGCGCGGGGAGACCATCTCTCCCACACCCCCACCCCGCCACTGGGGCTCATCGCTGCGCAACACCCCAAAAACAGCGCCGCACAGGAAGAGCCCCGCAGCCATCACCGCAGCACCATGTCCCAGACTACGGTCTGCCCACCCCGAGGGCGGCACAGCCGTGTCGTCCGGATTGTAGCACCACGGTTCAAGCTACCAACAAAACCGGGACCCGTCACTGCACAGCACCCCAAAAACAGCACCGCACAGGAAGAGCCCCGCAGCCATCACCGCAGCACCATGTCCCAGACTACGGTCTGCCCACCCCGAGGGCGGCACAGCCGTGTCGTCCGGATTGTAGCACCACGGTTCTGGTACCACCAAAGCCGAGACCCGTCACTGCGCAGCACCCCAAAAACAGCGCCGCGCAGGAAGAGATCGGCAGCCGTTGCCACAGTGCCGTGTCCCGGACTACGTCTGCCCACCCCGAGGGCGGCTCAGCCGTGTCGTCCAGATTGTTGCACCGCGGCTCGGGCTTCCTCCGAAATCGGGGCAGGAGCGCGGGGAGACCATCTCTCCCACACCCCCACCCCGCCACTGGGGCTCATCGCTGCGCAACACCCCAAAAACAGCGCCGCACAGGAAGAGCCCCGTAGCCCTCACCGCAATGCCATGTCCCAGACCACGACTGCCCACCCCGCGGGCGGCACAGCCGCGTCGTCCGGATTGTAGCACCACGGTTCGGGCCACCACTAAAGCCGGGACCCGTCTCTGCACAGCACCCCAAAAACAGCGCCGCGCAGGAGGAGACCCGCAACCATTGCCACAACGCCGCGGCCCGAACTCCGACGACTGCCCACCCCGAGGGCGGCCCAGCCGCATCGTCCAGATCGCTGCGCCGCAGCTCAGGCTTCCACTGAGACCGGAGCAGGAGCGCGGGGAGACCATCTCTCCCACACCCCCACCCCGCCACTGGGGCTCATCGCTGCGCAACACCCCAAAAACAGCGCCGCACAGGAAGAGCCCCGCAGCCATCACCGCAGCACCATGTCCCAGACCACGGTCTGCCCACCCCGAGGGCGGCACAGCCGTGTCGTCCGGATTGTAGCACCACGGTTCAAGCTACCAACAAAACCGAGACCCGTCACTGCACAGCACCCCAAAAACAGCGCCGCACAGGAAGAGCCCCGCAGCCATCACCGCAGCACCATGTCCCAGACTACGGTCTGCCCACCCCGAGGGCGGCACAGCCGTGTCGTCCGGATTGTAGCACCACGGTTCAAGCTACCAACAAAACCGGGACCCGTCACTGCACAGCGCCCCAAAAACAGCACCGCACAGGAAGAGACCCGTAGCCATTGCCACAGTGCCGTGTCCCGGACTACGTCTGCCCACCCCGAGGGCGGCTCAGCCGTGTCGTCCAGATTGTTGCACCGCAGCTCAGGCTTCCCACCGAAACCGGAGCAGGAGCGCGGGGAGACCATCCCCCCCGCACCCCCACCCCGCCACCGGGGCTCGTTGCTGCGCAACACCCCAAAAACAGCGCCGCACAGGAAGAGCCCCATAGCCCTCACCGCAATGCCATGCCCCAGACCACGACTGCCCACCCCGAGGGCGGCACAGCCGCGTCGTCCAGATTGTAGCACCACGGTTCGGGCTACCACTGAAACCGGAGCAGGAGCGCGGGGGAGACCAACCCTCCCGCACCCCCACCCCGCCACCAGGGACCATTGCTGCGCAACACCCCAAAAACAGTGCCGCGCAACTAAACCAAACCACCACAAACCAAAAATGTTATGTATTACTATACACAAGGATAACCATCATATATGTCTATACCCAGGGAGCACCCCGGCAGAATAAACACACATGACTTACCACATAAACCTCCGGAATAACTCCGTTACGGCCTATGCAGCACGAATCCTGTATCCAACCAAAAATATTATGCATGACTATACCCACGGATAAACGTCATATATGTCTATACCCAGGGAGCACCCCGGTAGGATAAACATACATGACTTACCGCATAAACCTCCGGAATAGCTCCGTTACGGCATATACAGTATAAATCCTGCCACTAAACCAAAATATTGTGCATGACTATACCCATGGATAAGCGTCATATATGTCTATGCCCAGGGAGCACCCCGGCAGGATAAACATACATCACTTACCGCATAAACCTCCGGAATAGCTCCGTTACGGCATATACAGTACAAATCCTGCCACCAAAACAAAAATGACATGCCTTGCTGTACACAAGGATAAACATCATATATGTCCATACCCAGGGAGTGCCCCGGCAGCACAAACATACATGACTTACCACATAAACCTCCGGAATAACTCCGTTACGGCCTATGCAGTACGCATCCTGTATCCATACCAAAATATTATACATGACTATACCTACGGATAAGCGTCATATATGTCCATACCCAGGGAGTACCCCGGCAGGACAAACATACATGACTTACCGCATAAACCTCCGGAATAGCTCCGTAGCGGCATATACAGCACAAATCCTAACCAAACCAAAAATGTAATGCATTACTATACAGAAGGATAAACATCATATATGTCCATACCCAGGGAGTACCCTGGCAGGATAAACATACATGACTTACCGCATAAACCTCCGGAATAGCTCCGTTACGGCATATACAGTATAAATCCTGTCACCAAACCAAAGTATCATGCATGACTATGCCCACGGATAAACATCATATATGTCTATACCCAGGGAGTACCCCGGCAGGATAAACATACATGACTCACCGCATAAACCTCCGGAATAGCTCCGTTACGGCATATACAGTATAAATCCTGCCTCCAAACCAAAATATTATGTACGACTATACCCAAGGATAAACATCATATATGTCCATACCCATGGAGCACCCAGGCAGGATAAACATATATAACTTATCGCATAAACCTTTGAAATAACTACGTTACGGCATATACAGTATAAGTCCTGCCACCACGACTACACCCAAGGATAACATCATACACGTCCACACCCAGGGAAACCCCGGCAGGATACACATACATAACTTACCGCATAAACCTCCGGAATAATTCCGTTATGGCATATACAGTACACATCCCATCACCAAGCCAGAATGTTATGCATGACTACACTTACACACAAACATCATACATAATATACGTCCCAGCTTAACTATTAATACATATATCATATATGTCCATACTTAATGATTACGTAAAGTGCCATGCTCATGTAGGAGTTACAAAATCCCAAATCAAGTCGCGGACGGTCGGACGAACGAAAAACAGACGGATATAATACCTAACCTAGTAACCCGCCTAGTAGTTACGCAAGTATTAAGAAACTTAAATATGCTATAATTAATTAATTAATAGGGCTAGAAAGCTGAAATTTGTGTCGAAGCTATTTTTTAGGCGCTAACTACCCTAAGCAAAAAGAAAAATTTTGAAAAAGCATACTAGGAAAAAGTGAAAAACACAATTGAAATTACGTAAACCAAGCCAGCAGCCGAGAGCGGCCCCGAAGCCCTAGCCTTAAGGCCGCCCCCGGCCGCCAGCCTAGTCCAATAAGCCAATATAATTAAAACTACTAATCGGAAAGATTTGAATTTTGGAACAGTTATTCTCGATTAAGTAAGAAGTTGAATTAAGAAATAAAAAAGGGAGTTATTGGTTTATTTTAGTAGATACGGGGGTAGGAACTAAATACATGAATGAAATTCGTTTTTTAGGCCTAACTTCTAAATTAAGGCGAATTTCGGAAGAAGCCCAACGTCACGAGGATCGGTAGGTCTTGCCGAATCTTTTGATACCCAAATTGGGTTCCTAAAATGTATATATCTATGTGTCGTGGCTCGAGAGAAAAGAAATTTTGTTTATAACTTTTTAATCATTAAGTGCAAAAATCTGAAATTTATATATAAGAAAGAGGATGTTAAGAGGCAACTTTTCATCTAAAGAAAAAGGGGGGCTTTACTAATAAAGTATAATTTTGAAGAAAATTTTTACTCTAAAAATGAAATAACTAAAGAAATACTAGTCGGATTTCTATAAAATTTGGTAGGATTATTAGGAGAGGTATGTCCTATCTATTGGTAAACCGAAAACGTTTACATTTCGATGCGCTGAGGTGTGCACACGCCTAATCGTTTCGCTGATATTAAGAAAATTAAATATGCTATAATTAATTAATTAATAGGGTTAGAAAGCTGAAGCTTGTGTCGAAGCTACTTTTTAGGCGCTAACTACCCTAAGCAAAAAGAAAATTTTGAAAAAGTATACTAGGAAAAAAGTGAAAAACACAATTGAAATTACGTAAACCAAACCAGCAGCCGAGAGCGGCCCCGAGGCCTCAGCCTTAAGGCCGCCCCCGGCCGCCAGCCTAGTCCAATAAGCCATTAAAATTAAAACTACTGATCGGAAAAATTTGAATTTTGGAACAGTTATTCTTGATTAAGTAAGAAGTTGAATTAAGAAATAACAAAGGGAGTTATTGGTTTATTTTAGTAGATACGGGGGTAGGAACTAAATACATGAATGAAATTCGTTTTTTAGGCCTAACTTCTAAATTAAGGCGAATTTCGGAAAAAGCCCAACGTCACGAGGATCGGTAGGTCTTGCCGAATCTTTTGATACCCAAATTGGGTTCCTAAAATGTATATATCTATGTGTCGTGGCTCGAGAGAAAAGAAATTTCGTTTATAACTTTTTAATCATTAAGTGCAAAAATCTGAAATTTATATATAAGAAAGAGGATGTTAAGAGGCAACTTTTCATCTAAAGAAAAAGGGGGGGCTTTACTAATAAAATATAATTTTGAAAAAATTTTTTTTTTTTACTCTAAAAATGAAATAACTAAAGAAATACTAGTCGGATTTCTATAAAATTTGGTAGGATTATTAGGAGAGGTATGTCCTATCTATTGGTAAACCGAAAATGCTTACATTTCGATGCGCTAAGGTATGCACACGCCTAATCGTTTCGCTGATATTAAGAAAATTAAATATGCTATAATTAATTAATTAATAGGGTTAGAAAGCTGAAGCTTGTGTCGAAGCTACTTTTTAGGCGCTAACTACCCTAAGCAAAAAGAAAATTTTGAAAAAGTATACTAGGAAAAAAGTGAAAAACACAATTGAAATTACGTAAACCAAACCAGCAGCCGAGAGCGGCCCCGAGGCCTCAGCCTTAAGGCCGCCCCCGGCCGCCAGCCTAGTCCAATAAGCCAATAAAATTAAAACTACTGATCGGAAAAATTTGAATTTTGGAACAGTTATTCTTGATTAAGTAAGCAGTTGAATTAAGAGATAACAAAGGGGAGTTGTTGGTTTATTTTAGTAGGTACGGGGGTAGGAACTAAATACATGAATGAAATTCGTTTTTTAGGCATAACTTCTAAATTAAGGCGAATTTCGGAAAAAGCCTAACGTCACGAGGATCGGTAGGTCTTGCCGAATCTTTTGATACCCAAATTGGGTTCCTAAAATGTATATATCTATGTGTCGTGGCTCGAGAGAAAAGAAATTTCGCTTATAACTTTTTAGCCATTAAGTGCAAAAATCTGAAATTTATATATAAGAAAGAGGGTGTTAAAACGCAACTTTTGATCTAAAGAAAAAGGGGGGCTTTAATAATAAAATATAATTTTGAAAAAATGTTTACTCTAAAAATGAAATAACTAAAGAAGTACTAGTCGGATTTCTATAAAATTTGGTAGGATTATTAGGAGAGGTGTATCCTATCTATTGGTAAACCGAAAATGCTTACATTTCGATGCGCTGAGGTAAGCACACGCCTAATCGTTTCGCTGATATTAAGAAAATTAAATATGCTATAATTAATTAATTAATAGGGTTAGAAAGCTGAAGCTTGTGTCGAAGCTACTTTTTAGGCGCTAACTACCCTAAGCAAAAAGAAAATTTTGAAAAAGTATACTAGGAAAAAAGTGAAAAACACAATTGAAATTACGTAAACCAAACCAGCAGCCGAGAGCGGCCCCGAGGCCCTAGCCTTAAGGCCGCCCCCGGCCGCCAGCCTAGTCCAATAAGCCAATAAAATTAAAACTACTGATCGGAAAAATTTGAATTTTGGAACAGTTATTCTTGATTAAGTAAGCAGTTGAATTAAGAGATAACAAAGGGGAGTTGTTGGTTTATTTTAGTAGGTACGGGGGTAGGAACTAAATACATGAATGAAATTCGTTTTTTAGGCATAACTTCTAAATTAAGGCGAATTTCGGAAAAAGCCTAACGTCACGAGGATCGGTAGGTCTTGCCGAATCTTTTGATACCCAAATTGGGTTCCTAAAATGTATATATCTATGTGTCGTGGCTCGAGAGAAAAGAAATTTCGCTTATAACTTTTTAGCCATTAAGTGCAAAAATCTGAAATTTATATATAAGAAAGAGGGTGTTAAAACGCAACTTTTGATCTAAAGAAAAAGGGGGGCTTTAATAATAAAATATAATTTTGAAAAAATGTTTACTCTAAAAATGAAATAACTAAAGAAGTACTAGTCGGATTTCTATAAAATTTGGTAGGATTATTAGGAGAGGTGTATCCTATCTATTGGTAAACCGAAAATGCTTACATTTCGATGCGCTGAGGTAAGCACACGCCTAATCGTTTCGCTGATATTAAGAAAATTAAATATGCTATAATTAATTAATTAATAGGGTTAGAAAGCTGAAGCTTGTGTCGAAGCTATTTTTTAGGCGCTAACTACCCTAAGCAAAAAGAAAATTTTGAAAAAGCATACTAGGAAAAAAGTGAAAAACACAATTGAAATTACGTAAACCAAACCAGCAGCCGAGAGCGGCCCCGAGGCCCTAGCCTTAAGGCCGCCCCCGGCCGCCAGCCTAGTCCAATAAGCCAATAAAATTAAAACTACTGATCGGAAAAATTTGAATTTTGGAACAG